>JAKSZT010054012.1:2513895-2531558 GCA_026826555.1 Tolypeutes matacus
AAAAAACAGTCTCTTCAACAAATGGTGTTAGGAGAACTGGATATCTATAACCAAAAGAATGAAAGAGGACCCTGTCTTAGTCAGCCAAAGGGGTGCTAATGTGAAATACCAAAAATGTGTTGGTCTTTATAAAGGGTATTTATTCGGGGTAGAAGTCCACAGATACCAGGCCATAAAGCGTTAGGTTTCTTCTCTCACCACAGTCCACTGCCACGTGTTAGGGCAAGACAGTTGCCAGCGTTTACCAGGGTTCAGGCTTCTGGGGTTCCTCTCTTCCCGGGGCTGCGTTTCTCTCCGGGCTTAGCTCCTTTTCCTCCACAAGGTCAGCTGGCTCCTGTTTCCTCCACAAGGTCAGCTGTAGACGATCAGGCAAACGGCTTGCTTCTCTTCTCCTGGGGCCTTCTTTCCAATATCAAAACTGCTTCTCAAAAGACTGCTTCAACTGTCCTTTGCCTTGCCTTTTATATTCAATTCCCCACCCATCAAGGTGTGGGGCTCAACGCCCTAATCCTAACCTAATCATGCCCAGATTAACAGATCAGTTTACAAGCATGATTCAATTATATTTTTGGAATTCATAATTACATCAAAGTCCCCAATGGTTACAGACCCCTATCTCACCCCCTATACAAGAATCAACTCAAATGGATCAAAGATCTAAATATAAAAGCCAGGACCATAAAACTACTAGAAGAAGATGTAGGGAAACATCTTCAAGACCTTGTGGTAGGTGGTGGTTTCTTGGACCTCACACCCAAAGCACGTGCAACAAAAGAAAAAGTACATAAATGGGACCTCCTCAAAATTCAACACTTTTGCACCTCACAGGACTTTGTCAGAAGGGTGAAAAGGCAGTCAACTCAATGGGAAAAAATATTTGGAAATCACATATCTGATAAGGGTTTAATATCCAAGATATATAAAGAGATGTTACAACTCAACAATAAAAAGACAAATGACCCAATTAAAAAATGGGCCAGGGAAACGGATGTGGCTCAAGAGGTTTGGTGTCCATCTACCATATGGAGAGACCGGGGTTTGATCCCCGGTACCTCCCGGTGAAAAAAAAAAAAAAAAAAGGGCCAAAGACTTGAATAGACATTTCTCCCAAAGAAGAAATACAAATGGCAAAATAACACATGAAGAAATGGTCAACATCACTTCATGATTAGGGAAATGCAAATCAAAACTACAGTGAGATATCATTTCACACCTATCAGAATGGCCACTATTAAAAAGACAGAGAACTACAAGTGTTGGAGTGGATGTGGAGAGATAGGAACACTTCTTCACTGTTGGTGGGAATGCAGGATAGTACAACCACCATGGAGGACTGTTTGGCAGTTCCTAAAGAAGTTGAATATAGACTTGCCACATGACCCTGCAATACCACTACTGGGTATATACTTAGAAGAACTGAGAGCAGTGACACGAACAGACATCTGTACACCGATGTTCATAGCCACATTATTCACCATTGCCAAAAGTTGGATACAACCCAGGTGTCCATCAACAGATGAATGGATAAACAAATGTGGTCTATTCACACGATGGAATATTATACAGCTGTAAGAAGAAATGAAGTCATAAAGCATATGGCAACATGGATGTACCTGGAGGACATTATGTTGAATGAAGCAAGCCAGACACAAAAGGACAAATACTGTATGAATGCGTTACTATGAACCAAATATATTGTGCAATATAGTTTGATTAAAAAAAAAAATTTATATGTATCCATTACATTTAATTGAGAAATGTATATATTTATTCATCTGTGTTTACTTTTTAGTTTTTAATTGTTTATATTTTCAATTAATAAAGTTAAAAAAAAAGAAATTTTGGCAAGTGTATTAGTCAGCCAAAGGGGTGCTAATGTAAAATACCAAAAATGGGTTGGTCTTTATAAAGGGTATTTATTTGGGGTATAAGTCCACAGATACCAGGCCATAAAGCATTAAGTTTCTTCTCTCACCACAGTCCATTGCCATGTGTTAGAGCAAGACAGCTGCCGGCATTTGCCAGAGTTCAGGCTTCTGGGGTTCCTCTCTTCCCGGGGCTGCGTTTCTCTCCGGGCTTAGCTCCTGTTTCCTCCACGAGGTCAGCTGCAGACGATCAGGCGAATGGCTTGCTTCTCTTCCCCTGGGGCCTTCTTTCCAACATCAAAACTGCTTCGCAAAAGACTACCTCAACTGTCCTTTGCCTTGCCTTTAATATTCAATTCCCCACCCACCAAGGGGTGGGGCTCAACGCCCTAATCCTAACCTAATCATGCCCAGATTAACAGATCAGTTTACAAGCATGATCCAATTATATTTTTGGAATTCATAATTACATCAAATTCCCCAACGGTTACAGCAAGTAAAATCAACAGCAATATTAATTTAATATTTAATATATTAAAAGTACTATAAAAATCATTACATTTTTCATTATTATACTTTCTCTCTTTTTTTTTTTTTAAAGATTTATTTATTTACTTTATCCATTTTAAACTCCCCCCTTCCCCATTTGCTGTTTTGTGTCCATTTGCTGGGCAATTCTCTGTGTCTGTTTTCTGCTATCTCTTCTCATCCTCCTCCTCCAGTCTTCACCAGGATTCTATCCTGGAGACTTCCGATGTAGGAGACAGGTATTCTGCCGCCTGCGCCACCTCAGCTCCTGGCTTCTGGAGCTTTCGAAGCATCTCGTCTTGTCTCTCCCCTGCGTCTCTCTCTTGTTGCGTCATCATCTTGCTGCATGGCTCCGGGGGCCTGGCGGCTCACCAGCACACAGAGCCTGGCAGCCCATGCGCCTTCTCTCTCTATATTTTTTATTTTACCGGGAGGTCCCGGGGATCAAACCCAGGTCCCTCCATATGGCAGATGGATGCCCAACCATTTGAGCCACATCCGCCCCCTACTTTCTCTCTTTGACTTGACTATTTAAATCTTGTTTCTCTATATTTTGAAGTTTCCCATCTAAGACTGGAAGTGTCTTAGAGCTCATCTATTCCGATATCCTCATTTTCCACCCAAAGAGATGGAGGCTTAGAGCTATTCAGTGTTTAGCTTCAAATTACATAGATACTTAGTGGCAGGACTTGAATCTAGACAATCAAGACTGCAAAAATGATAGAATGCACTGACACTGATAAATGCAGGATTGTGTTGGGGATTATAAAGTTTCACAAAGGAATGAAATAGGTCTATATTAGCCCTGAACAACAGATTAGATATTGTGATTTCTTTTTTAAATCAAAGGGAAAGTGGAATGTATTTTTTTAACTTTATTTTGTACATTTAATAATTGAAAATATAAACAATAATTAAAAAATAAAAAGGGAAGAGGCTGTGGCTCAACTGGTTGGGCTCATGTTTACCATATGGGAGCCCCGGGTCTGATTCCCGGGGCCTCCTGGTGAAGGCAAGCCAGCCCATGCGGCACGGTAAGCCGGTAAGCCGGTAAGCCAACGCAGCAAGATGACTCAACAAACGGAGACAAGCAGACCCAGAAAAATGCCAAAAGCAAAATGGACACAGCAAGCACAAGCAGCAAGGGGGGAATAAATAAAAAAAAATAAAAATAAAACCTTAAAAATAAATAAATAAAAAGAACACAGTTGAATAAAAACATACATTTCTCAATTAGAATGTATTTTCTCTAAAAATATTAATCATTCTTTCAAGAAACATTTATTGGGTGCCAGATACAATGCTAGATACAGGGGATCCAAAGATGAATAAGACATGCTTTCTGCCCTATTTTATCAAGTAATACAACATGACTTTGATTTTCCAAATGAGAAGTATGTAGGAGGAGAGTATGAAATAATTATTCAAGAAGGGAAATGTATTCAGGGAAGAGAATGAAATGAAACAATGAAAGTAATGATTCTAATACTCTGTAATAATGAATTGATTCCTCATTACAGGGAATTATTTTTTAGTGTGGTTCTGTTAAGAGTAGATGATTCTAATTGTGGAAGCTTTTTACTGAAGAATTCTTAATCTAGGTAAATGACACAGTGAGACTACAGCTGATGTTCATGACTTCAAGAATCTGAGAGCAGGGAATGGGTGAGCTGGATGGAAGAAAGACAGTTTAATTTTAAATCTTATTTGCCTGTGGCCTGATTCTTTACAATTTTCGTTCAGATTCTAGGTTCCTAGATATTTTACATGGTTGGCAAATATTCCTATTTTATAGGTATAATATCCATCATCTTTATGTGCATGTGTATTGTTTCTTCCTAAATATCTTATAAAATTATACTAGAATCATTTACTTTTCAAGGAGAAAAAGAACTGATGGGTCATCTGGTCTTTACCCCTTCTATTTTATAGCTAAGGAGACAGGCCAGATATTAGAATTGACCTGCTCCAAACTCCACACTGTTTCTGGGGGGGGGAAATCAGGTTTTATAACTCTTTGCCTGATATTACAAGTGTTTTTGCAATTGCACAAATTCTTTTTCATAAGTGGGGAAATGGCAGAGAGGGAAGGGAGCTTCTTGGCCTGATTATTGCTTATGATACAGGCTAGAACTTCTGATCCTTTTTGTCTCCAGCCACACAGACCCTGCTCTCAGCCTTTTTATATTCTAGAAAAAGCTAAATAATCTGCGTTCAGGACTGAGGAGATTAACCTGAAATGTAATTATTACACAGTTCAAGACCTCTGCTATGACCAAAGTCTATACATATCTGAGGCTCATATAGAGGGAAAAGAGTGGCAAATGCTCATTCAAGTTGAAGTACATGAAGAAAAACGTTAAACACTGAGACAAAAACTACACTCTTTGGACAGTTTTAGCAATGCTCCCTCTACTCCTTTCACCTCACATACCTTTGTCCTTTAAGAGTTTACTGCCCCACTTGACTGCATGTCCCATGAGGCTGAAAATCTGCCTGTCTTGTTTCTATGAGATTCACAGCACCAAACATAGTCCTGGCATGTAGGAGATACTTAGTAAATCTTCGTTGAATAAATGGGAAAAAAGGGATAAATGATTAAAAAGCATTGTGGGGTGTTTTTGTTTTGTTTTGTTTTTTGCCCTTAGAATATATCCAAAATTTACTATTGAGTGTTTCAGTGCCCTTCCCTTGTGCTAAGGACTTCCCTGTCTAAAGAAGCTGATGCTTTGTGCAAGGTGAGAAGCTGATGTTTTATACTTTTCAGTTTTAGGAAATGAAATTGAATCTCTGTATCCCAAACAGAGAAATTTAGTTACAGTTGCACATGGAACTGAAGCAACCTACAAGTCTGCATCTTGTCTTGTTTGCCTTAAGTCCCAAAGGACCCCAAAGGGTCTGTCTAAGTACCCTGGACACCTATTGTTTACCTCCATCCGTGAACTCTGACCGCATGTACCTTACCCAATAACCTTTCTGGGAGTCCTCCCACTGATACCATCATATCCCTAACAATTCTTATACTGGACACAGACAATAAATCCTCATTTCTTGCATCAGAACAAATTTGACCTGGTGTTGCCCATGCATCCTTTAAAGTTTTTCTTTTCTTGTTTATATTTTTTATTATAAAAGACAATAAAACATATATAGCCTCAGTTTATTAGTATCTTTATAGCACAGTGATTAAGAGCATGATTTTTTTTTCCCTTTAAAGTTTTAAGACTCTTGAAATTTCCCCCGCCCTTCTAGGTGACCTGGGCAAGTTAAAGAGGAGAAGCAATTAGGCAGCAGTTGCTTCCAACAGACTCTTCCAGTTTGATTTTCCTCTTTCCTATTCTGACGTGGGAGTTACTCCTTTGCATGGCTTTGAAGACAAACCAGTCTATCAGAATTAACGGAATTAACTGTCAGTTGCTAGAAAAACAAGATGACAGAAGAGGTGGATGGTACAAACACAAGAACAGGATGTAGATATGAAAGAGAGGCAAGCAGGGGACTCTGTGCACCAAGGAAATGTCCCATGACCTTGTTGCCAGGCCAATCCCTGCACTCTAGTGGAGAGGACAGATGGAGGTAGGAAGAATGTACTTTTGTCCTGACACTCGCAAACATCTCCCCTCCCCATCGACTCCCCAGAAGCTCCTGCTCACCTCTGCAGTAGGCTGTTTCCAAGCTCCTCCTTGGTCCCAGGCAGAGTCCAAGCCTGCTTTCTCTTCCCTTTCTGTCCCCTTTTTGGCGGCTGTTGGCACTGCTCTGCTATCTAATCCTGTTGTTACTCTTGTGGGTCAGCCAGCAGGGAGGTGATCATGTTACAGAGGTGCCGAATGGCTCCAGGCAAGCACGTGGTCAGAGAAAATGTTTCCGTCTGTGTGGCTGGAGACAAAAACGTCCTTATTCCAAAGGGAAGGAGAGCTGCTGGACTACATGTCCTTGAAACCTAGAGGAAATATGCAGTTCAAAAAGTTTGGAAAAGTGCATTTAGCCAGACTGGGGGCTTTTTAAAAACAAAACAAACAAAAAAAAACTTTCTTCATCCTCAACTTTAAAAGTTACCGAACCCCTCTGTCCCATAGGAGGCAGGTTCAAATGAAAGACATGGGTATCAGACAATGTCCAAGGTGGAGGAGCAGGCAGTCCAAATTGATTAAAAGTAACCATGAACCAGAGGAACTCATTCTCTCATGTTTCATTGTTTCTGTGGTTGATAAGGGCAGACTGTTCCAGGCAGGCAAGGGAGGAGATGCATCAGCTATTACTAGTGAGTCTAGAGATGCTGGAAAGTTACACCTGTACAGGTTAACTTTATAATTCGGTTGAAACTGGTTTGAAGTTAGGATACAGGATCCATGACATGGTGAATGCCTTTGAAAAAGAACTGATTTTTTACTTTAAAATTTCTTGGGAGCAGATGTGGCTCAGTGGTTGAGCACTGGCTTCCCACATACAAGGTCC
This sequence comes from Tolypeutes matacus, assembly GCA_026826555.1. NCBI lineage: Eukaryota > Metazoa > Chordata > Mammalia > Cingulata > Chlamyphoridae > Tolypeutes > Tolypeutes matacus. The sequence goes on from JAKSZT010054012.1 coordinate 2,520,744, forward strand.
TGGGTTCAATCCCTGCCCCTGGTACCTAAAAAAAAAAAAAAAATTCTAAATTATTTTTGGATAGGCACTATGTGCATGCGATACAAAATGCAAAAGGGTCAGAAGAGTATACAGTGAGAAGTCTTTTCATTTCTTCCTAACCCTCTACTTCTTCTCCCAAAAGCCAACTCCTTTGACCAGTCATCTTGTTTTTCTAGCAATTGACAGGTAATTCAGATGGACTGGTTTGTCTTCAAAGCCATGCAAAGGAGTAACTCCCACATCAGAATAGGAAAGAGGAAAATCAAACTGGAAGAGTCTGTTAGAAGCAACTACTGCCTAATGGCTTCTTCTCTTTTGAACTTGCCAAGGTCACCCTGAAGAAAGGAGGCAAATTACCACAGAGTTGTTTTTTGTTTTTGTTTTTTTCTAAGATTTATTTTATTTTACTCTTCTCATGACCCACCCCCACTACCCTTCTTTTCTTCCAGACTTATAACTAGACAGAAATCCCAAAAGGCCTCAAAAAGTGAGGTTCAAAGTGTGACCCATGAAGAGGTGCATTACATTTCAAAAGAACGGAATGATTTTGCCAATTTATATAGACAGAAATCAGGGGAATATGTGGGGGAATGGATATTCAGGATGTGGGATAAGAGTGGAAAGAAAAAGTTTCTTGATACCTGTTAATAAAGACCACCAGAAACAGGTTGCCAGGCCAGCAATGCACCTTAACTGTCCTACCTCAGGGGTATATCAACTCTCCAGCCCTCTGTCATAATCTAGTCTGTAGGGATTTTATGGCCTTTCCTTTCCACAAGACAGCACACACTAGTCCTTTATATTGATGACGTCATGCTGATTGGACCTAATGAGTAAGAAGTAGCAGCTACCCTGCCATACTTATTGGTATGGCGTTTGCATGTCAGAGGGTGGGTGATAAATTCAACAAAAATTCAGGGGTTTTCCACCTCAATGAAATTTTTAGGCATCCAGTGGCATGGGGCATGAGGAGATATCCCTTCTAAGGTGAAGAATAAGCCATTGCTAATCCTTCAACCTACAACTGAAAAAAGAGGCACAGTGTCTAGCTGGCCTCTTTGGATTAGGAGGCAACATATTCCTCATTTGGGTGTGCTACTCCAGCCCATTTATGGGATGACCTGAAAAGTTGCTAGTTTTGAGTAGGGACAGTGTTTTGGTTTGCCAAAAGGCTGCTGATGCAAAGTATCAGAAATCTGTTGGCTTTTATAAAATGGATTTATCTGAAGTAAAAGCTTAGGTTCCAAGGCCATGAAAAGTCCAAATCGAGGCACCATCAGAGATGCTTTCTCCCCAAAGTCAGCTACTGTTGACATGTTGGCATGTGGTGAAGCAAGATGGCTGCCTATCTCTGCCCAGGTTTTTCCTTCCCCTCTGAGTGTTCTTTCTCAGGCTCAGCTGCCCTGCTTTCTTCCTGATTTCAGCTTCAAGCTGGCATAGGGCTTGCCTCTTATGGCTTCCTGTATCAGTCTCAGCTGTTCTGCTCTCTTCCCAATTTCAGCTGTAAGGCAAATGAATCATCTCTCCATGGGGCCTCAGCTGTTTGAGTCTTCTTTCTGTCACATGGAAGGATAAAAAATGACAGAGCTATCTCTTCCTGTGTCTATCTGAGTGAGTGTCCATTTATATCAGTCCCAGCAAGGGGGTGGGGACTCAACCTGAGTCCTGCCATACCGATGGAGTCCAATAAAAAGCCCTATACCAATCTTAATCTTTAAAAAAAAAAAAAGATACTTAGATTACATAAATGTTACACAAAAAATATAATGATTCCCATGTGCCCCACCTCCCACACCTCCCACAACCTCCCACATAAACATCCTTCATTAGTGTGGCACAATCTTAACAGGTAATGTAATCAAAGGCCCCTTAGCTGAATTTAATACAATCAAAAGGTATCATACCCATAGGAATAGATTAGTTTACAAATATAATCTTTCTCTTTTTGGGATTCATAAAATAATCTCAAACTGCCACAAATGGAAACAAGAGGAAGCTCTGCAACTGGTCCAGGCCGCCGTGCAAACTGCTCGGCCACTTGGGCCATATGGTCCACAAGACCCAATGGTGCTGGAAGTTTCAGTGAATAGAGATGCTATTTGGAGCTTTTAGCAGGCCTGTATAGGAAAATCACAGTGTAGACCCTTAGGATTTTGGAGCAAAGCCTTGCTATCCTCTGCAGATAACTACTCTCCTTTTGAGAAACAGCTTTTGGCCTTAGTAGAGACCAAATGGTTAACCACAGGCCACCAAGTTACCATGAGATTTGGTGGTAGATTTGCCCATCATGAACTGGGTATTGCTTGGCCCACCACACCATAAAGGTGGGTGTGCACAGCAGCACTCCATCATAGAATGGAAGTGGTATATATGGATTAGACATGAGCAGGCCCTGAAGCCACAAGTCAGTTAAAGGAGGAAATGAACCAAATGTCCATGGCCCCTAGTCCTGCCACATTACGTTCTCTTTCTCAGCCCACAGCTATGGCTTCTTAGGGAATTCCCTATCATCAGTTGTCTGAGGAAGAGAAACCTCAGGCCTGGTTTGCAGACGGTTCTGCATGATATATAGGTACCACCTGAAAGTGGACAGGTACAGCCCCTTTCTGGGTCATCTCTGAAGGACACTGGTGAAGGGTAATCCTCCCAATGGGCAGAACTTCAAGTAGTGCACCTGGTTGTTCATTTTGCTTGGAAGAAGAAATAGCCAGAGGTGTGTTTGCATATTGATCCATGGAATGTGGCCAATGGTTTGGCTGGATAGTCAGGGACTTAGAAGAAACATGATTGGAAAATTGGTGACAAAGATGTCTGGGGAAAAGTATGTGGATAGGCCTATCAGAATGGGCAAAAACCATGAAGATATTTGTGTCCCAAGTGAATGCTCAGCAGAGGGTGACTTCAGCAGAGGAGGATTTTAATAATTAAGTGGCTAGGATGACCTGTTCTGTAGATTCCGTTCAGCCTTTCTCCAGCCACTCCTGTTATTGCCCAATGGGCTCATGAACACAGTGACCATGGTGGTAGGGACGGAATAAGGACTTCCACTTACCAAGGCGAAGCTGGCTATAGGCACTGCTGAGTGCCCATCTGCCAGTAGCAGAGACCAATACTCAGTTCCCGTTATGGCACCATTCCGAGGTGATCACCCTGCTACCTGGTGGCAGGCTGTTTACATTGGATCACTTTCACCATGGAAGGAACATTTTCTTCTTACTGGAATAAACATATACTCCAGGTAAGTAGTTGCCTTCCCTGCTTGCAATGTTTCTGCCAAAACTACCATCTGTGGACTTACAGAATGCCTTACCCATCATCATGATATTCCACACAGCATTGCTTCTGATCAAGGAACCCACTTCAGAGCAAATGAATGTGGGTATGGGCACATGATCATGGAATTCACTGGTCTTACCTGTTCCCTATCATCCTGAAGTAGCTGGACTGATCTAACAGTGGAATGGCCTTTTGAGGACACAGTTATGCCACTGTGTGGCAATACCTTGCAGGGCTGGGGCAATGTTATCCAGGAGGGTGTGTAAGCTCTAAATCAAGTGTCTACTCTATGGTGCTGTTTATCCCATAGAGAGGATTAATAGGTTCAGGAATCAAGGGGTGGAAATGGGAATGGAACCACTTATGGGTACTTTTATTACTCTCTAGTGATCCACTAGAAAAATTTTTGTTTTCTGTCCCTGCAATCTTAAGGTCTGATCTCAGTTCCCAAAGGAGGCATGCTTCCACCAGGAGACACAACAATGATTCCATTGAACTGGAAGTTAAGACTGCTACTTGGCCACTTTGGGCTCCTCATGCCTTTGAATCAACAGGCAAAGCAGGGAATTACTGCACTGGCTGGGGTGATTGTTCCTGACTATCAAGGGAAAATAGGAGAATGGAGGTAAAGAAGAGTTTGCGTGAAATACAGGAGATCCCATGGGATGTCTCTTAGTGCTTCCAAGCTCTATGATTAGCCAGTGGAAAACTGCAACAACCCAATCCAGGCAGGACTACTAATGAACCAGACCTTTCAGGAATAAAGGTTTGGATCACCCTCCAGGCAAAGAACCAAGACCAGCTGAGGTGCTTACTGAGGATAAAGGGAATATGGGATGAATAGAAGAAGAAGGTAGTTAGAAATACAAGCTACATCCACCCTTCCAGTTGCAGAAAAATGAGGACTATAATGGTTGAGTATTTCTTCGTTTTGTTATGAATGTTTGTATACATACATAAAGCACATATCTTTGTTTTCTTCCCTATCTTACCCTCTTATCATATAACATAAGTTGTATTAACTTATGTGATATTTTAGTTACAGGATATTAAGTTTAAGAGTGAATATTACCCAAGGCTTTGCATTCTCTTTTGGGGAAAGGGTTAGTGCATTTATAGTTTTTGCAGGACAACTTAATTACATTAGGTGAAAGTATGACTGCTACTGTTTTTATTTAGAGATTAAATATGGTTTAAGATGTGTATGAGTGTAAGCTGACAAGGGGTGCACAGTGATGGTTATGTTCATGTGTCAATTTTGCTAGGTTATGGTGTCCAATTGTTTTGTCAAGCAAGCACTGGCCTGATTGTTACTGTGAAGGTATTATGGCTGATCAGATCTATAATCAACAAAGGGGAATTGCCTTCAGCAACACAGAAGTCTCATCAAATCAGATGAAGGCCTGAGAATTTCAGTAGTCAGAAAGAATTTCTATCTCTACTTCAGCCAGCCAGCTTCTTCTCAGGAATTCATCAAAACTTTCAAAGGAGTTTTCAACTTGTGGTCTGCCCTATATGGAATTCAGACTTGCCAATCTCCATGCTTGCATGAACCAATTCCTATAATAAATCTCATAATATTTACATACATATATATCCTGTCAGTTCTGTTCCTCTGGAGATCTCTGGGCAATACATTCCCCCAATTCTGTTATTTTCTGTCATTTCATCCCATTAATTTCCTTTTTGATAACTATCACAAATTCTCATTATTCTTTTGTTTCTTACTGGATTGCTTGTTCACTTACTGTCAGTCTCTGCCACCAAATGGTAAACCCTACAAGGCCAGGAGCAATGTCTGTTTCATTCACCAGTGTATCTCTAGTGTCAATGCCGGGCCAGGCCCACAGCAAATGGACCTTAAACAAACACTGTTGAATGATGAACGCATAATCTCATACTGGACTGGGAATCAGAAGACTCAAATCCTGGTCCTTTACTGGGAGCTGGGTGACTTTGAACAAATTATTTAATTCCTTTCTGTGAAATTAGGGAGGCTCTCTCTGCCTAGAGGAGCCCGAATCAAATCTCAGTGCATATTTCCGTCCTTCTCCCCCATTTCTCAGCAAGCTCTGTTCTTTCCCCCCATTTCTCAATAAATTCTTTTTACTGGCCTAACTAAAAAGAAAAAAAAAAAAAAAAAAAAAAAGAAATTAGGGGAATGTATTGGTTAGACCATCCTTATTGACCCTCTCAGCTACAGAATTTTAAAGGTCTCTGATTTATATTGGTAGATTTGAAATGTTGTTACTTTAGTAGACCCTAAAGGGAAAGGAAAATAGAATGAGATACAAATAAAATGGATTTGATATCTATTTCCAGATTTTTAAAAGGGAACTCAGAAAACTCTTTAGAAACCTGAACTCATCAGAGATCAGGAAGTTTTCCTGGCTGCAATTAAAAGATCAAAATAACACTCAAATGCTTTGTAATAAAACAGGCCCCTTGCTTTATATTCAGGGGAAGTCTGATGATCTGTTGATAATTTCCTAGATACAGAAGATTTTCCCATTATGTAGGAAAAGCAGGGAAAACAGTTCAAAAACAGGAAGTTCACCCCAACTATAACAAGGAAAAAGAACTGAGCTTGGTGCACTCTGCAGTTGAATGTGAAAAAAGAACTGAGCTAGGAGCATTTTGCAGTTTACGTTATAGTTGACTATAAAGGCAAATAATGTAATATGGATAAAAAAAAATAACATTATAAAGTGCAGACTTTTGGTAGGCCTCAGGAAAAAAAATCTTTTAAATGGAATTAGTCAATTGACAGGCATCTAGGTATTTTTTTTTTGTTTTGAGATTCTGGCTCTGTCTCCCCTCTCTTTGAAGGTAGTTGTTTCTCAACCTGCTAGAGTAAATATAATTTCCCAGGAATCCCAAACCTTTTCAGAGATTTCAGAATGATCTTTACCCAGTAAAGAAAAGTCAGACTTCTGTAACACCAGAGGATGACATATAATACATATAATAGTATTAATCTGGAGGCATTTACCCTTTTCTCCATTTTCAAAATATTTCAAATTAAAATACATATTTTAAAATTTTATCTTCCTACACATATTATACTTTAGGAAATGCATTGTTAAATTTATTTAGAATTGGGAATAAGAGAAAGGCTTGACAAGCCAAGTCCATCACCCTATCTCTTTGTGAAGGAGAATCATTTACAAGCCTATACCCTCCCACCTGATTTGTTCAAGCTTAATTTTCTAAAGTTTGTAGTTCAAAAACAAGTTTTTCTTCAAATATAAAATTGTAACATTGAATATATTCTTTCGAACTATCTCATTCATTTGAGTCTCCCACCTATTGAGAATCAGAGATTTACAGCAATTGTTCTAATTTTGCAAAACCATGAGTGCAGGGTGAAAGGCAGTGTAAAAACTTAAACACTCCTATAGCTCCTGAAACATACGCCATCTGTATTTGTTTTTCATTTGTCTTCAATAACCTGAGAAGAGAACATCCAGTACTGGCTGAGGGGTGGTGGAGGGGATGGGATTGGTGTATTTCCTGTTTGATTGTTTTAGTGCACACCAGGCCCGGTGCTAAAGGAAAAAACAAAATTCTAAGGAAGGATTGTGGAGGCTGCTCTTCATGTGACTAGTGCCTGCCTGGCTAGAGCTACTCTCTCTCTGTGGGTGAAAGGATATAAGAAACTCACAGAACTGACTGGGTAAGGCAGTGTCTTGCCTGCCTTCTCCAGCACACTATTCCTCAACGGAATGATTGAGGGTTAATCTGGCTGGAGAGTTAATAAAATATTGAATCTGAGACAGTCCCAAAACAATTTTTTAAAATTAACTATGATTTATCTTCTTCGGTGCAGGGCGTTTTTGCATTTATTAACTAATCTTAGGACAACTTTGTGTGAGACAGTCATTCGTATTCCTATTTTATGGAAAAGGAGACAGTCATTTGGAGGGGAGGGGCACGAGGCTTTGAGGAGTGGAGCTCAGGAAGTGCATTTGGTGCTCCACCCTGGAAGCTGGAGGTAGAGGTTCACCTCCCCGGAAAATAGAAGCTTTGGAGAGTCCAGTTTGAAATTGCCTCTTATGGCCTGTTCTAGCATCCAGCTTGAAAATGTTAACGGCATTAGAGAATCCACTTGGAGGAAAAAGTTTACAAGTACAAAGCAGATAGTAGGAAGGCCGCTAGCCCCACTACTTAACCACATACTTACCAACAGCCCCTTCTACATAAAATCCCAAGAACCATGGTTTGGGCCGCCCGCACCTTCTCGCAGGGGCACGGGTGGACCTCCTGGAAGAGTGATTAGAAGGGCGGTCCGAATTGATGGCTAGGTGCAAGAAGTAAGGACTTTGTCCTCTTTCCCAGTGTTAGAGAACCAGAGGCGGTGGTCATTCGAGCCAGGTGAAACGCTGCCAAGGGCAGGAGCTGGCAAAGCGCCCCTTTTCCTTACAGGATTAACAGAGACTCCAGTGGCTGGAAGGGGACTGAGAGACCTCCTAGGCTAGGACTGGACCCCACTGCTCTCGCAACCAAAATCTGGCGAGCCTACTTAGCGTCCCAAAAAGTCTCCGAGCTTCCCGAAAGCCCGGCAGACGCCTGAGCTCGCCAGGCGCTTCCCCAGGAGAGGTGGTGTCTCCTTTGTAATTCGAGCAGGCCTGGCGAGCCGGTTGCTATGGTAATGCTCTTAAGCTCGGCTCTGTGAGGCGGGGAGGAGGGAGCGGACCTAGGCGGACGTCACCCAGAGTTGGTCTGGGTTGCTGCCCCACCCCCAACTGTTTGCCAAAAGGAACGTGAGGTAGATGTTTTGTAAGTGAGGGGTGCAGCGGGCTGCATTAGTACAGAAGGAGGGGGTCAGGCTCAACCCCCATCACCAAACCCCCCTCCTACCAACGATTTTAACGGTCCTTGAAAGCAGCGAGGAGGGGGCGTTTGTAATTTGGGGGATCTGATTAGACGGACCACACCCTTTCCTCGACTCCGGTCTCTCTGGCCACGCCCGTCCGGGCTTGTTCTTGACCACGCCCCTTCCTTGGGCGCGCGGAAGGAGACCCGAAATGGAGTAGGGCTCGTAGTTAAATTAAGATAGCGCAACTAATCGGGCGAAGAAGGCCTAGGGCGGGCCGGTCTTCCGCATGCGTCCTCCGAGGCCGCCTAGCCCCACCTTTTTCGCGGGGCCTTTTTGGTTCTGCGCTTGCGTCCTGGTCTCCGCGAGCTCACGGGCTGAGCGAACCCGCACGGAGTCTCCGGGACGCGCAAAGGGGGAGGAGCGGGCATGATCAGGCGCGTTCGCGTCTGGAGGGACGCTGAGCGAGCAGGCGAGTCGGGAGGATCGGGTGGATAGAGTGGTGCCCGGGTTGTTTGGTGGATGGTGCGTAAGTCCGCTCTGGGCACTGAGGTCCCCATCTCACTGGCCCGTTCGGTTCTTGGAGCAGATCCGGGGCAGAGGGAGGAGAGCGCCGGGTCAGGGGCCGCCGCCGCCGGGAAGTCCGCCAGCCCGCCAGTCAGCCTGTCAGCGGGCTCTGCCGGTCAGGGTAAGCGGGCCCGTGTTTACCAAAGAGAGGAGCGTGAGGAGATGAGAGAGTGTGGGAGGCAATCGGGGACCTGTGGGAGGGAGGGGACTGAGGGTGTGTGTGAGGGGCAGAGTGTGTTAGGAGAGAAAGAAATCCACCGAATAATAGTAATAGCCCCCACTACAACGATAATAATAATCTAGCGATGTTTGCCAGGGCTTTACTAAGCATCTTACATGCTTCATCCTATTTACAACAATCTTCTGAGGTATATACACTATTATTAAACCCATTTTATAAGATAGGGAAACTGAGTCACGAAAGTTAAATAACTTATGCAAGACCACATAGCCAAGTGGTCTGGTCTGGATTCCAACTTAGGCTTGTCTGATTCTCAAGCCTATATTTTTAATGTCTTTAGCTTAAAAAAAGGAGGGGGGGTAGTGGGGGTTAAAAGGAGTAGAGTATGGGTCAATGTGGCTTGAAGTGAAGGGTGATCCTGAAGGGGAAGAGTGATGACGGGGGAGAGAGGGAGAATACCTGACTTTGGAACCTTCGGGTCGCCGCCTTCTAACTCGACTCCCCCTTCTTCTTAGTTCTTGTGGCCCCACAACCTTTCTTTGCTGTTGTGGCCTTAGGAACCAGAGCCTTTGCTTCGGAGGACCAGCTCACAGGCCTGTGCCTGGGCCACATGGGTGGTTTTAGAAACTGGTTGAACTGCGGTTTAGTCCAGAGTAGTCTTTGGAAACTGGGGGAGGGAGGGGGTAAGCATGGCGGCGAAGCTCGGGTAAAGAGAGGACCCTCTTCCAAGCTGCTGCGGTTTCTTCAAACGTGCTCTTACTTCCTTTCCCATCTTATCCAAGCAAGGCAAAGCCTTTGTTCAGTCTTCAAAATGGAGAAGTGATGTTTATTGTTTCCTTGTACACTTAGGTGTAAACAAAACCAAACCAGAAAAACCCAACAAACTCAAAACAGTTTTCCCAAGTAAGGCCTGCTACTCTGGATTGCTTGCAGAGAAAGCTTTTGGGTGGCTTTATCATTTGTGCTCCAGAACTTTCCTGGGTAAAGAAAGAGAAATTTGCATTACAGGTCATTGGAGCGACTTGAATAGATTGAACTGCAGGTCAGCACAGAGCATGGACCTCAGTAATTTGTAGGGGTGTGTGTGAATGAGAACACCTTTCCCCCCTGAACAGTTTAAGAACTAGGAAATAACTGGTATCAGGCAGTGCTTGTGTATTGCTTTCATATAGAGTGGAGTTGTAGCTCATGTGGGAGTCAAGTTTTAAAGTCAGCCTGTGAGGCAAACAGTGCATGTGATCAAAATTATCCTTAAAAATTCCTTAGGAAGGTACAAAGTTGGAGATTGCTATCTCGTTTCTCAGTAAATCCAGCATAGTGGAGTTTTCCTTCATTTTGCAACTTGATACTGTTTCTTTGGTTAAAACCCAGATAAAGTAGTTAGGTTACCTTCAGTGGCTATGTAAATAAAATAAAATAAAATAAAATAAAATAAAATAAAATAAAAATAAACATTTGAATAGCATAGTCATTTGGTATTGTTGAGATGCTTGCACTGGAAGCTTAAAAGGAGGAAGTCTAACCAAGGAATGGTATATTTGTAGTTCCCATTTTAGGTTCATTCTGGAGCATGTGTTCACTGAATGTGGAGTGGAAAATAATGCTGGCAATATTTTAATTGCTCTTTTCTCTCTTTTGGCCAGCATATCCAGTAATTGAACTTGCTAAGTTAAATGTGCATAGTGTGATTCCTCTTCAATTTTTGAGTGGCCGTACCTGTAGGATCTTGCAAGCTATTATTCCCACCCCCCAATTCCTAGAGAAGAATTTGATGCAAGAATTTCTTACATATTTTTGCCAAAAGTCTGGCTTGTGCAGTCCTCATTTGCCAGATACGTACAATAGTGGTTAGTTTTTTAAAAACAAATTCTCCTGGAAATGGAAGTACTGATATACTAACTTAAAATTTTATTTATTTATTTATTTATTTATTTATTTATTTATTTATTTATTT
>JAKSZT010054012.1:2531568-2588559 GCA_026826555.1 Tolypeutes matacus
TTTATTTATTTATTTATTTATTTATTTATTTATTTATTTATTTATTTATTTATTTAAGGAGGTACCAGGGATTGAAATTCCGGACCTTGTACATGGGAAGCAGGCGCTCAACTACTGAGCTACACCTGCTCGGCATAACTTAAAATTAATGTCTTAGAGTTTCAGTTTTCTTACCAGTGAAACAGAAGAAGATAAGATAACATTGTACAGGGTTGTGAGTGTAATAGATGTTGTCAGACATTGTTGGGCTGTTGGAGAATGTAACCGATTTTAATAGTAAACTTACAGAGACATTCTGGTTGACTTGGACATTTCTTTTTGTTGATAACAGAGGTTGCAAACTGCTGCCTGTTAGCCAGATTTGGCCACTAGATGCAGTTTGACCTGCAGTATTTAAACAAATGAATTAGTTGCCAGCATGTGAAAATTGGCAGATTGCACATAAAATGTCACATTTCTGTTTTTCCTTAGAAGTCCCACCCCCAAAATAAACCAAAACAAAAAACTCACCCAAACCTAGCAACCAATCATTGTTCAAATTTCTAATTGTCTCATAAATGTCACTTTTGGTATCAGTTAATATAAATCAAATCAAATAAAGTCCACACATTTTTAAAATTTTATTTTGAAATACTTTCAGATTTACAGGCAAGTTAAAAAATAATCCAAGCTCCATACAGAGATTCCAATTTACCCCTAGATCCCTGCCCTCCACCAATTTTAATATGTTGCAACATTTTCTCTATCATTCTATTTATTGATATCCATCTATCTGTATTTATCAATCCATTTTCTGAATGCTTGAGTGTAGGTTTTATATATCATGCTCCTTGAATAGTGTTGCTGTGTGCATTTCCAAGGAACAAGGATGTCCACTTATGTAACCACCTTAAGTGCCATTATCAAGTTCAAGAAATTTAACATTTGATACAGTCTATATTCCAGTTTTTTCATGTCCCAATAATGTCCCTGTTTTAGTTTGCTAAAAGCTATTGGGAGCAATGTCCCAGAAATGTGTTGACTTTTATAATGGGAATTTATTAGGTTGAAAGTTCACAGTTTTGAGGCCGTGGAAGTGTCTAAATCAAGGCATCATCAGAGATGCTGTCTCACCGAAGGTTAGCTGCTGGCAATCCTGGACTCGTTCCACATGGCAAGGCACATGGAGGCATCTCCTTGTTTGGGTCTCTGTCTTCTCCAGGCTTAGTTTCTCCCTGAGCTCAGCTGTGGGCAATCAGCCATATGGCTCTTCTCTGCCATTTTCTCTGGACCTCTTTCTGAGCCTCTGTGCTCCGCTGATTCCAGCCTCTGGCCTCTGGGACCTCTCTCTCAACCTCTCGGGTTTCTCTGTCTTTGCCACCTTTTTCTGTGTGTCTGTCTGATCAGTCCTCTGTATATAAAGGATTCCCGCAAGAGGACCAAGACCCACCCTGCATCACGCCTCATTGCAGCAATCCAATCAAAGGCCACCCAACTGAAATCCAATCCAAATCAATGGGTCCCACACCCGCAAAAATGGTTTAGCTTCAAGAACATGATCTTTTCTGGAATCCACAAAAAACTTCAAACTATCAGTCCCTTTAAGCCTCTTCTCCTTTGCTAGATCCCATCCAGGATCATGTATTGCACTTAATTGTCAATTTCTCCTTAGTTGTGCTCTTTTTTTTTTTTTTTTTTTTAAGCTGTGGGATCATATATACAATGTAAACTTTCCCATCTCAACCATTCCTAAAGCATAGCCTTCAGTGGGATTAATTACACCATTCAGTGAGATTAATCACATTTGCAGTATAGTAATACCCTCACCACCTTCTATTACTAAAACCATTGCCCCAAAGAGAAATCCTACATCCATTATGCATTAACTCCCTATTTTTCCTGCTTCCCGTCCCTGGCAAGCTATACTCTTGAGCTTGCATATTCTTTATTTTCTTTATAGTTACCATGGGGCCTCAATTTAATTTATACATTTATGATAGTCTCATTTGCTTTGATACTAACTTCAGTAGTATATATATATACAAACTGTGTTCCTATACCTTTCTGTCTCTCTATTTAGTTCTTGTTTATACATTATGAGTCCAAAACCACTGATTTATCATTACATTTTATGCATTTGCTTTTTAGATCCTGTAGGAAGTAGAAAGTGGAGTTACAAACCAAAATACAATAATACTGGCATTTATATTCACTTATGTCATTACCCTCAATGGAGATATTTGTTTCTTCTTGGGGCTTCAACCTATTGTGTATTTTCTTTTCAACTTACACAACTCTCTTTAGCATCTCTTGTAGGGCCAGTCTAGTGAAAATAAACTCTCCTAGCTTTTGTTTATCTGGGATTGTCTTACTCTCTCCCTGGTTTTTTTCTTTTAGTTAAAAAAAATTTTTTTTTTTTGGTTAGAGCAGTTATAAATCTATAGAAAATTAATTCAGAAAGTACAGAATTCCCATATACCCCTTTCTCACACTTAGTTTTTCCTATTACTGACATTTTACATTAGTGTGGTGTTTTGTTACAATTGATTAAATAATATTATTATAGTTATGCTCTTAACTTTAGTCCACTGTTTACATTAGGGTTCACTGTTTGTGTTGTACAGTTCTATGGGTTTTTTTGGTAGATGTGGTAACTTACATACAACCCCAAATTTCCCTTTCTCTCTTTAAAAATATGCAATTCAGTGGTGTAGATTACATTCACAAAGTTGTACCCCCATCACCCCAGCCTCTGATAAGCTGTATTCTAGTTACAGGTTTGGATTTGTTTATTCTAATTCATATCAGTGAGATCATATTTGTTCTTTTGTGTCTGTCTTATTTCACTCAACATAAGTTTCTGACTTAAAAGTCTTTTTTGAGAGTAGATGTGGCTCAAGCAGTTGAGTGCCTGCATCCCACATGGGAGGTCCTGGGTTTGGTTCCTGGTGCCTCCTTCAAACAAACAAAGAAACAAGCAAACAAAAAATGAACAATAAGTAAACAAATGATAAAACCAACTCAGGGGAACCGCTGTGACTTAGTGGTTGAGCGCCGGCTTCCCACATACGAGGTCCCAGATTCAATCCCCAGGCCCTGGTACCTCAAAAAAAAAAAAAAAGGTCTATTTTATCTTCTAATAGTATAGTGTGCCCCAGATCTCTCTCTCTCTCTCTTTTTTTTTTTTTTAAGATTTTTAAAATTTATTTATTCCCGCCCCCCTCGTTGTTTTGTGCTCACTATCTGCTCTCTGTGTCTATTTGCTGCTTGTCTTCTCTTTAGGCGGCACCGGGAACTGATCCTGGGACCTTCTGGAATAGGAGAGAGGTGCTCAATCTCTTGGGCCACCTCAGCTCCCTGGTCTGCTGTGTCTCTTATTGTCTCTCCTCTGTGTCTCTTTTTGTTTCGTCATCTTGCTGCACCAGCACTCCATGCAAGCCGTGCTCCTGCGCGGGCCAGCTCTCTGCTCAGGCCAGCTCGCCTTCACCAGGAGGCCCCAGGAATCGAGCCCTGGACCTCCTGTATTGTAGATGGGCGCCCAATTGCTTGAGCTACGTCCGCTTTCCCAGATCTCTTTTGTTTATTCTTTGTATAGAATATTTTTTCCCATCCTTTCAGCCTATTTGTGTCGTTGAGTCTAAGTGAGTCTCTTGCAAACAACATATAGTTGGCAATACTTTAGTTTATGGTTACCCTGGGGTTTGTATCAAACAACCTAAGTCTGTTACCCAGCAGTTTGAAAAGCTACCAATTTAACTTCAATAGCATACACAGTCTCTGCTCCTATACCTCTCCGTTTCCCCTGTTTATGTTGTTTCTGTCACACATTACTTTGTATATTTTGTGTTCATAACATGGAAATCTTATTCCTTATTCAATTGTATTATAAATCACATAGGAAATAAAGAGTAGAGTTACCTTCTGAGGCTACCATACTATTAAGTTTTGCATTTACCCATGTAATTACCTTTCCTAGAGATCTTCACTTTTTCACTTTTTCACATGCTTCAAGCCAGTATCTCCTGCCCTTTTCTTTCAGCCCTGTAGAAATTCTTGTAGGGCAAGTCTCGTGGTGATGAACTCTTGAAGTTTTTGTTTATCTGTGAATGTCTTAAACTATTCCTCCTTTTTGAAGGACAATTTTTCTGGATAAAGAATTTTTGGTTGGCAATTTTTCTATTTCAGTACCTTAAAAAGTCATATCACTGCCTTTTTGCCTGCATGGTTTCTGGTTAGAAATTGGCACTTGGTTTATTGAGGATCAGGATCCCTTGTGTGTCACAAATTGCTTTTCTTACACAGCTTTCCAAATTCTCTCTTTGCCTTTGACATTTGATATTTTGATTAGTATTTGTCTTTGTGTAGGTCTTTTAGGGTTTATTCTGCTTGGAGTTCATTGAGCTTTTTGGACAAGTATATTTATGTCTTTTGTAAGACTTGGGAAATTTTCAGCCATTATTTCTTCAAATATTCTTTTTGCCTCATTTTCCCTCTCCTTCCTTTTTGGAACTCTTATTATGTTGATATACTTCATGTGGTCCCTTGGGTCCTTTAGGCTCTGCTCACTTTGTTCATTCTTTTTCTCTGTCCTTCCTACTGTATGATTTTGAGTGTCCTGTCTTCTTTTTAATTTTTTAATTTTTAGGAGGTATCGGGGATTGAACCCAGGGCCTCGTACATGGAAGCAGGCACTCAACTACTGAGCTATATCCACTCCCCAGTTAGAGTTAGTTTTATAGTTTGTTTGTTTTTAGGAGGTACCTGGGATCGAACTTGGGACCTCATACATGGGAAGCAGGCGCTCAACCACTTGAGCTACAACAGCTCCCATAGTTCACTGATTTTTTTCTTCTGCTTGTTCATTTCTGCTGTTGAATGCCTCTAGTGTTTATTTTTAATGAATAAACTCACTAGTTTTATTGGTCAGCTCAAACTGGCTTTGAAGGCAACTGTTAAAGAGGCATTCCAAACAGAATTTGAGCAACATATAGCCTCTGACAAAGGCTTTAATATATATATATATATCAATGTACACATTATTCTCTTTGTTAAAAATTAGACTTCCTGAATGTATTCACCTTAGATATACTTATTTGCAAATAAGAAACCAATATAGGCTTTTCAGTACTTAAGCCTGATTCCCAAATGTTTGAGGTTTACTTATTTATTGATTCTGGTCTATAAAAATGGGAAGTCTGAAGATACCAGAAAATTTATTCATAGCCAAAAATAATAAAGAGATTTCTTATTCTCCTGAAATAGGAAAGTTTATATTTCCAAAGTAAAAAAACAATAATTCTTAAAAGTTTTCCTAAAAATTACTTAAAAATCCTGGTGAAATTCATTTATTTCAGTAGACTAAATCAATAAGCAGCATGAAAATGTAATGTGCTGTATAAAAGCCCCACATTACATAAAATTTGAAAAGTTCACTGGCTTAAACAGTTATAAATGAAACAGTCATGATGTGTATTTTTTTTCAAACATGGTATTTTAACTCCCTTGTTGTGTAGTTATGTACTATGCTGGTCAAAGAAAAAGCTGAGAGTTACCTAAGTCTGAGGATTGGGAAAGGGAATCCTGAACCTTTACCTACCAGATCGTACATCCAGACTTGGCCTTAGGCTGGAATTAGAGGTGAAAGTGAGACTTAAAAAAAAACTAATTTTCTGGGAGTCTCTTCAGGTCAGATTTGAATTAGGATGGCCTCAAAGATCAATTTTGCTAGTTAACATTACAATGGGGATCAGGTTGAAAAGGAGTTTAAGGGAGCATAAGAGGTGAAAGGGAAGGTGTAAAATGTGCCA
Organism: Tolypeutes matacus; assembly: GCA_026826555.1. NCBI lineage: Eukaryota > Metazoa > Chordata > Mammalia > Cingulata > Chlamyphoridae > Tolypeutes > Tolypeutes matacus. Next base: position 2,537,355 of record JAKSZT010054012.1, read on the forward strand.
CTTTCAGGTATATGTATCAGGTGTTAAAAAAAATCTCAACACAAATAAGAAGGTGGTCTATCAGTTGAAGGGTGAAGGAATAGTCAAGTTATATAGGGAAGGATTTATACAATGCAATATCTTCTTGGCTTAATGAATTTTAAAGTAGAGATACACTCCACAGGAACATGCAGTTTAAGATTACGTAGAACCATTTATTATATTTATCATAATATGATAAATGAACTAGATCTAATAGACATTTAAAGAGCATTACAGGGAAGCGGATGTGGCTCAAGCAATTGGGCTACCTTCTACCATATGGGAGGTCCCGGGTTTGTTTTCCAGGGCCTCCTGGTGAAGGTGAGCTGGCCTGCATGGCGAGCTGGCACAACAACAAAAAAAGAGACAAAAAGGAGAGACAATGAGAGACACAACAAATAGGGGAGCTGAGGTGGCTCAAGTGATTGAGTACCTCTCTCCCACATCGGAGGTTCCAGGATCGGTTCCTGGTGCCTTCTAAAGAGAAGATGAGAAGACAAGTAGACACACAGAGCACATAGCGAATGGACAGAGAGCAGACAGGGAGCGCCAAACAACTTGGGGGGGGGGGGGATAAATAAATCTTTATAAAGAAAAAAAGCACTATACCCCAAAATAACAGGATATACATTCTTCTCAAATGTTCATGGATCTTTCTCCAGGATAGACCATATGCTGGGACATAACGCAGATCTCAATAAATGTAAAAGCCTTGAAATTATACAAAGCACTTTCTCTGATCATAATGGAATAAAGTTGGAAATTAATAACAGGCAGAAAAAGTTAAAATTGACAAATACATGGAGATTAAACAATACACTTGTAAATAATCAGTGGGCCAAAGAGGAAATTGCAAGAGAAATGAGTAAATACCTCAAGACGAATGAAAACGAGAGCACAACATATCAAAACTTACGTGATACAGCAAAGGCAGTGCTGAGAGGGAAATTTATAGCCCTCAATACTTATATTAAAAAAGAAGAAAGAGCTAAAATCAAAGACCTAAAAAACTGCACACCTGGAGGAACTAGAAAAAGAACAGCAAACCAATCCCAAAGCAAGCAGAAGGAAAAAAATAATAAATATTAGAGCAGAAATAAATGAAATAGAGAATAAAGAAATAGAGAAAATCAACAGAACTAAGAATTGGTTCTTTGAGAAGATTAACAAAATTGATAAACCCTTAGCTAGATTAATAAAGAAAAAAATAGAGAATATGCAAATAAATAAAATCAGAAATGATAAAGGGGCCAGCAGAAATAAAAGAGAATATAAGATGGTACTATGAACAACTGTATGACAAATTCCTAGAACCTCACTAACAAACCATGTTTGCTGACCCTAGAAGAAATAGAAGACTCAACAAACCAATCACAAGTAAAGAAATTGAAACAGTCATCAAACAACTCTCCAAAATGAAAAGTCCAGGACCAGATGACTTCACAGGTAGATTCTACCAATCATTTAAATAAGATCTAATACCAGTCTTGTGCAAACTCTTCCAAAAAAAAAAAAAAAAAAAAAAAACAGTAAGGAATGCTGCTGCACTCATTCTAAGAAGCTAACATCACCCTAATACCAAAGCCAAATAAGATATTATGAAAAAAGAAAATTACAGATCAGTTTTTCCAATGAATATAGATGCAAAAATCCTTAACAAAATTCTTGCTAACTGAGTCCAAAATGTCCAAAATTCATCACAATCAAGTGGGCTTTATATACAGTTATGCAAGGGTGGTTCAACATAAAATCAGTATAATATACCACATAAATAGATTGAAGAAATAAATCACATTATCATCTACATAGATGCAGAAAAGGCATTTTATAAAATACAGCATCCTTTCTTGATAACACTCTGAAAGATAGGAATAGAAGGTAACTTTAAATATGATGAAGTGTGCATATGAAAAACTCACAGCTAACATTGTACTCAATAATGAAAGACTGAAAACTTTCCTGCTGAGATCGGGAACAAGACAAGGATGCCTCTTCTCTCCACTGTTATTTAATATAATTCTAGCTGGAGCAATTAGGCAAGGAGAAATACAAGGCACCCAAATTGGAAAGAAAGAAGTAAAACTTACACTATTTGCTGATGATATGATCCTATACTTAGAAAATCTCGAAAAACCCACAACAAAACTATTAGAACTTATAGATGATTTCAGCAAAGTGGCAGAATACAAGGTTAATATGCAAAAGTCAAAGCGTTTCTATACACTACTAATGAACAATCTGAAGAGGAAGTCAGGAAGAAATTTCATTTACAATAGTGACTAAAATAATCAAATATTTAGGATTAATTTTAACCAAGGATATAAAGGACCTGTATTCAGAAAACTATAAAACATTGCTAAAAGAAACCAACGATGATCCTAATAAATGGAAGTATATTCTGTGTTCATGGTTTGGAAGACTAAATATCATTAAGATGTCAGTTCTACCCAAGGTGATCTACAGATTTAACTCAATCCTGATAAAAATTCCAATAGCCTTCTTTGTAGAATTGGAAAAGCCAATTATCATATTTATTTGGAAGGGTAAGGGTCCCTGAATAACCAAAAATATCTTAAAAAATAACGAGTTGTAGGACTCCCACTTCCTGACTTTAGAGCATATTATCTAGCTACAGTGGGAAAAAAAAACAGCATGGTAGGGGAGTGGATATGGCTCAAGCTGTTTAGTGCCTGCTTCCCACGTGGGAAGGTCCTGGGTTCGGTTCCCAGTGCCTCCTGAAATAACAAAAAGCAAAACAACAGGCAGAACAAGTGAGAAAGCCAACTCAGGGAAACTGATGTGGTTTGGTGGTTGAGCACTGGCTTCCCACATATGAGGTCCTGGGTTCAATCCTTGGTACCTCAAGAGAAAAGAAAAGAGAAAAAAAAAAAAAAAACCACTGCCCCCCACCCTCCCCAGCATGGTACTGAAATAAGGATGGATTGACCAATGGGATTAAATTAAGAGTTCAGAAATAGACCCTTGCATCTGTGGTCAAGTGATTTTGTTTTTTTTTCTTTGTCACATACATGCCTACTTGCTGTTTTGTTAAGAAAGAGGCGTTTACTTGTGTAACAGTTTCTTTCCCACAGAGGAATGCCACAACTGCCACCATAAGAACAGTTGCAGATATATGGTCAAGTGGTTTTTGACAAGGCTGTCAGACCCACTTAGCTGGGTCAGGACAGCCCATTCAACAAATGGAAAATTGAATATCCATATCTAAAAGAAAGAAAGAGGACCCCTGTCTTAAACCTTATACAAAAATTAATTCAAAATGGATCAAGGACCTAAATATAAACACTAGAACCATAAAACTAGAAGAAAATGTAGGGAAACATCTTTAAGATCAGTGGTAGGAGGTGGTTTCTTGGATCTTACATCCAAAGCATATGCAACAAAAGAAAAAATAGATAAATGGGACTGCCTCAAAATTAAACACTTGTAAAATCAAATGATTTAGTTACAAAGGTGAAAAAGAGATCACACAACTTAACGACAAAACGACAAGCAACCCAATTAAAAAATGGGCAAATGAATAGACATTCTCCAAAGAGGAAAACATATGGCCAAAAAGCACATGAAAAAATGTTCCACATCACTAGCTGTTAGGGAAATGCAGATCAAAACTACAATGAGATATCATCTCACACCATACACAATGGCCATTATTAAAAAAACCAAAACTACAAGTGCTGGAGATGATGTGGAGAAATAGGAACACTCCTTCACTGTTGGTAAAAGTGTAAAATGGTGCAGCCTCTGTTGTAGACGATTTAGCAGTTCCTCAGGAAACTAATTATAGAACTGCCTTATGATCTGACAACCCCACTACAAAGAATATATTCAGAAAAACAAAGCAAGCACACGAACAGATACTTGCTCACTGATGTTCATAGTGGCAGTAATCACATTTTCTTAAAAAAATGGAAGCAACCTAAGTGTCAGCTGATGAATGGATAAATGAGATGAGTTCTATACATAAAATGGAATCTTCATCTGTAAGAAGTAATGAATTGGGGAAGCACATGACAACATTGAAGAGCCTTGAGGATATTATGTTGAGTAAAATAAGCCAGACACAAAAGGATGAATATTGTATGGTCTCACCTATATGAACTAAATACGATGAGTAGACTTACGGAGTTGGACTATGGAGTGTAGGTTGGTAAGAGATGGAATGTGTGTTGAGAAGGGGGAGCTGATGCTGCATGTATGTAGAATGTTTAATAAGGCCAGTTGTAAATACGTGGTAATGAAGGAGTTGATGGTAGCACATTATAATGAGTGTAACAAAGACTATGGTTGTGATTGTGGCTGAAATGAGTAATCTAAGGAGGTTAATATTAGTTGGAGGACAGCTGGAGGATAATACAGGGAATGTATGACTGATTTTAGCAGTAGATGAGGATTGTGGTTAATATAAATACAGGAATGCTCTCCCACTATAAGGTATTAAGAATACAGGGGGAAAAATATAACTAATGTAACTTACAGACTATAATTGTAATTGTAACAATAATATTGTAATAATAATATTGTAATGTTTTTGTAGCAAAAGCAAAGAAGGAACTGTATTAATGCTAAAGGTAAAAAAAAAATGGGGTTTGGGTTTTGTGAGATATGAATATGATTAAACATTTTTTTCTCTTCATTAATGAGAAGACCTTGACTATATCATTTAACTAATCTATGTTCATCTGTGTATCTTTCTGCACATTGGAGGAACAGTTGAGTTTGTTGTTGGGATTAGAAGAGAGAAAAGTACCTGACAGAACTTTTTTTTTTTTTTTTTATTTTTACTTTTTTTTTTCTTTGTTCTTTTTTTTCTGTTTTCTTTTTTTGTTATTTTGTTTTATTTTTGGACAAAACTTTTTAAGAATAATATTTCCATAACTTGTTGAGCTGCCTTTTTTCTATTTTATTTTTTTGAATTTGAAATAAAGTTTGAATATATAGATTATATAAATGATATGATGTTTTTTTATTGTTATTATTAAATCCATTTTTACCCCCCGCCCCATTTTTGCTATTTTTGTGTCCATTCACCGGGCAATTCTCTAAAACCATTTACAATAGTGTTTAAGTTGTAAAAAAAAAAAATTTTTTTTACCAATGCACTTTTTGAGCATAACCTGTTTGAAAGCTGGGGACTACTTGTATTTAAAAATTAAATCTTCATTTGTAGTACCTCAAGAGTATCCTCAATGCTGCTACTAAACATGCTAAGGGCAATATTCTTCTGTGATTATAAGTTTTCACCAGGTATTATGATGATAATATCACCTATTAGATTTTGTACTGAAAATTATTTCTTGGGCTTTGATTAGATGAACAGTCCTAAGTAAAGGTTTTTCGAGTTTCTATCATTCTTACTTGGGCCCTGAGCTTTTATTTTAAAATGGTATGTGAAATATTTTAACATGCATATTCCTGAAATAATTGAAATGTACAGTGATTATAAGACTAGGCATATAAAACTTCTTGAAAAGATAAACAATAGTTGGTCTGATGCTGTGGTGCTGGTACTTCCTTGGTGTTAGAGGTACTGTCAGAAGATACTCAGATGTGGAAAATTTTGCTTCTTAGAATCATTTAAATAGGATAATGGCAGGAGTTTAGGTTGCATAAGTGGCAAAATGAAGACGAAATAAATATTGTAATTAAAAGAAAAAAGATAATAATTCAAAGCAGAGGAAACATTCAAATCTTAGCTTATCCCACTTAACTTCTGGAAGAACATCAAACAATTTCCTGGCTTGGATCCTTCTTTAAAACAAAGATCTGTGGAGGTTTATTTTTTCTTTCTTTTAAAATTTTGTGTGCATATTGGGGGCAGGGGGAGTTAATAGTATATGAAAGTGGTTACAAAGCATTATTCCCTCTTCAAGTAACATGCAGTAACATAACAGAGAAGTAACCTCATTTCCTCATAAATAGTTGACTGACAAAGTTACTTTTACTGAGGAATGTTTAGGATGCAAAAATAGAATCAGAATAGACAATCCCAGTATGTCTCCTTTGAATGACATTTTAAGGAGGCTGCTTCTAGTGTGTTTTTAATTTCCACTGTTGTGTTTTTCATTCCCATAAACTCTTATTATTTTTTACACTTTCTAACCACTTTTTTATTCACACATTTTCCTTATATCCTTTAGTTCTATATCCAATTTTAGTTTATTTTTGTCCATATTTTCCTTTAGCTCCTTGAATTGATTTAGGAGATTTGATGAGTTGTTCCACTGTCTGTGTTTCCTCTGAAGTTTTAATTTGTTCCTTTACTGATCAATTTCTTCCTGTTTCTTCCTGTGGCTTGTGATCTTTTGTTGTCGTCTTACATTTGGTTGTTTTGATGTACTATCTCTGGAAGTCAGTTTTTCCCTCTTGCCTAGGTTTTGGTGTAGATTGGCTGTGTATTATGGCTTTTCTTCAATGGAGTTGATACTGAACCTTTAGACCAGCCCAGCCCATGTTTAACAGTTCAGATTTTCTCAGGTTTTTCTGCACCTGCCTCTTGTTATAGGCATGTGCCCAGAACTGTTAGATTACCCTATTTTTTACTCTGTTTTGCGTGACTATTTCCTTTCCTCTGTTTATCCTCCGGCCGTCCCGGGTGTTCTCTTTGTTGTTTTCTACCCAGCAGCTATGATTTACTCAACTCCTCTCCCACTTCTGGATTGTCTTTTTCACTCCAGCTTTCTGCCCTGGGTCTACCCTGCCTTACAGTGGTTCAGTTCCCCCTTTTCATGCAGCTTTTCTGCCTCTGGTAACTTCTGCTTTAGGGAATCCCAACCCAGGGAGCCAGATGGAGTCAGGGTTCAAAAACAGCTGATTTTTTCATTTACATGCACCAGCAGTTAATGACTACCCTGGGAGTGCGCACAGCTTGGCAGTAGTTTGCTGTGGGTCACTGATTTACGGGGTCCGCTTTGTATGCTTTTGTTCTCCAGCTGCTAGGGCCCTGCCTTGGAACTGTGTAGCTTTGGGTTGTGTGCCTGAATGTGTATGACTCTTAAGTTGCTGCCATGGTGGCTTTGTGGTCGTTGACCATGGCAGGAGGCTAGACCATTGTCATTATGTATCTCTTAAACTGTGCAGGATTGAGTGTGGGGAAGGGTCCATCAGGCAGGTCTGTGCCACTCCTGTCTTTTTTTTTTTTCTTTTTTTGTGGGGCTTTTTGCCCCCTTCAACTCAGTGTTTGTGGAAACTTTCTCTAGACGGTATTGTCCTCTAGAGTTCCAAGCAAGTTGAATCTGCCCTTTTATTTAGCTGTCTCTAAGAGTTCCTGGGAATGTCTTAAGCCTCCATCTTGACAATGTCTAACTCTCTCCCTCACTTTTTGAAAGATAATTTTGCCATATATAGAATTCTTGGTTGGCAATTTTTGCTTTCAGCACTTTAAATATGTCATCCTACTGCTGTCTATCCTTCATAGTTTCCAATGAGAAGTCGGCATTCAATCTTATTGAGGTTCCTTTGTATTTGACACATTGTTTCTCTCTTGTGGTTTTCAGAATTTTCTCCTTATTTTTGGCATTTGACAATTTGACTACAATATGCTGTGGCATGGGACTATCTGGGTTTATCCTGTTTGGAGGTTATTGAGTGCCTTGGTTGTGTATATTCATGTCTTCTGTTAAATTTTGGAAGTTTTCAGTCATTATTTCTTTGAAGATTCTTTCTACCCCTTTCTTCTCCTTCTGAGACTCCCACAATGTGTATATTGGTATGCTTATTGATGTCCCACAGGTTCCTCAGGTTCTGTTCACTTTTCTTCTTTGTTCTTTCTGCTCCTTAAACTGAATAATTTCAGTTGTCTTATCTTCAAGTTCTCTGATTATTCTGCCAGATCCAATCTGCTGTTAAACCCCTAGGAAATTTTAAATTTCTGGTACTGTGGTCTTCAGCTCTGTTTGGTTCCTTTTCCTAATTTCCATCTCTCTGTTGATATTCTCTTGGTGTTCATCTATTGTTTTCCTAATTTCCTTTTGTTCTTTGTCCATGTTTTCCTTAATGTCTTTGAGTATATTTTAGTATCATTTTTTAAAGTCTTTGTCTGGTATGTCCCAGGTCTGGTCCTTCTCATTTATGGGTTCGAATACTTTAATCTTCTTTGCCTGGGCCACCGCTCCCTGTTACTTTGTATGTTTTGTAACCTGTTGCTGAAGCCTGGACATTTTTATTTTTTTAAGATGTTATCATTGGAATTTAGACTCTTAGGCATCTGCTCTTATGCTTGTGTTCAGCTAGTGTTAAGACAAAGCTTTCTTTGAATGCCAGGTGCTAACAAGAAAGAAAAGAAGGAAAAAAAGAAAATACTTTTCTTGGTCTTTGCGGATTGACCTGTGCAAGTGTCCCCCTTCAGAGCTTGTCCATACAGTGAGTTTGGAGAATAGCTCCAGGCCAAACAAGGACCTCCCTGACCCTTTCTGTATACTTACCTTGTCTTGGGCATGTGTGTATGGCTGTAGGCGTTACCCTGTTTATAGGTTCTGAATGTCCCGTTCTGCCATCTTGATTGCGGTATCCTCCCTTACTGTTTTTTTTTTTCCCCTGTCAACTACCATGGTATTTATTAGTCATCAAGAAGCTTCACAGTTAGTTTCATGATCAGAAAATAAAGCAAGATTTCAGTATTATTTTCTCTACAAAATCATTGAATTTCCTTGAAAATATAAATTATTTGCTTCCTAAACATGTCAGGTTTACCACATGCTGTTCTTGAGATCTGACCCCAAAAGCTTCCAAGCTTTACCATCCATGGTGTCTTTATTTGTAACTGAGACCAATCTGTTGTTTTCCATCTGAAGTTGGAAAGTTAGGACAATTAGTTTCTGCTGTACTCTTCAGTAGTTTATAGCAAAGTGAGAGAAACTGGACCAAGATAATCATCTTGAATCTTGTGTTTTCAATGCACTTGTCAACCTTTTGAAACACTTTATTTGCCAGGGTGTCTTAGTTATTGTCTGGATCTTGTGGCATAGAGGAATTAGCTTGTTTACTTCCAGGAGAAGCATAAGCCTGTCATCATCTTCCAGCTGTTTTGAAAACGCTTGTACACTTGTAGCAAGTTTTAAACACTGGCAAAAACCTCTAGTTGATGAATTAAATCCTGGCATGTTTTCAATGGCCCCTCTCCTCTAGTAAATAAATAGAGAATAGGCCATATTGGACATGCTCTGTCTCTATTGGACAATCTCATTTTCCTGATTCTCCCATTTCTCAATTCTGCATGTGATGAACAAACCCAGCTTAAGTCCAAGCTTGGCTATCTTGGCTTGCTCCTCAGAATCAGGTTTGTCTGGCTTCAATGATTTCAATGATTTTGTGTTACTCTTCCTTGGCTTTGGAAGTGAAAGGTAACCATATTTCTCTCTTCATCTTCCTTCAAACACATCACTGATTTCTTTTAGCAGTGTTGACATGTCACTAATTTAGGATTCCCAAGCTTCACAAAATACATCTAGGTTTTCTAGCAATTTTACTAGATGGGTGCAATGTCTGTGTTCCAGCAGCAGAAGTTACCTGTTGGTCAGTCACCTGAAATGCCTCCCCTGCATGGACATAGGTTATTTCAAGAGGTTCTGTCCCATCTAGATACATGTCACAACAATTGACAGGTCTCTACAAGCTGCTCTTTCTGGTCAGAGAGTTTACAGTCATATTCAGTCAAAGCCTCTAAATTTCCTTCTACTCCTGTAAGTTTTAATGCTTTTAAAGCCCCATGATCAGCATTTTAATAGATCTGCTGCATGCTGTGTTGCTGTACTATGAAATTAAGTTCATTGAGGCTGTGACTGATTTTCAATATAGCGAGTTCCATTTCTTCAGCATTGCTTTTTGTTTTCGTGCTTTGTGCTTGAATCCACACAGGAATTAACTGCTGCAATTCCATTCTCTCCTGCGTTGATAGTACCAGAATGCTATACTCATGGCTGGTGTAGGCAAAATCGGTAAAGTCCTCTGTACGCTCCAAGATGACTTCCAACATTGTAGAAAGATTCTCTTTGGAACTGAAAATAAAGATTCTTCTGAAGAGCCTCAATACTCATCTTGAATACTTTAATTCCAGTAAAAATACTGATAGATGAAATGTCAAACTCTCCATTTGGTTTACAGTCAGTCACAATTTCAATTACCTTATCCAGTGTCACTTTCATTAGGCCAGATACCCCTTCTTTGTTTTTGTAGGCCCATTCACATGTGAGATGAGATGCCTGAGACAGGTCTTTGAAGCTGTGAGAAGCATCATTGTACACTTTTTGAGAACGGTCCTAGCTGCTGCCATTTTTGCCTTTTTCAAATCATCTCTAGTTAGGTGTGCAAACGCCACCATTTCATTTCCAAACTGACTGAATATTTGGACAAACTCTTTAAAGCTTGCTCTAGTCTTTCCATAGTTGCAAGAACCTTATTTCTTGAGGTTATTATCTGCTTAGTGACCACTCAGTCCACCAGCAACAGCATCTTTGTCACTGAAGAAAGAAGTAACCTTGCAGCCTTTACAACTCCTGTTTTATCTGTAAAAATTGTGATCCAGACATCAGATTTTGGGTGATTCAAGTTGGTTACATCTGTAGGTGCTGCAGTTGTCTCTCCTGCTTGCTTCGCTTCAATGTAGGCAATATTTATTTATTCAAATCCCAGTTTTCATTGGCTATAGCTTCCCCTACTTTAACAAATCTTCCAACTGCCAAGTTGGCCACTTGTCCTACATGCTGACTTGCTTGCAGAGTTTTATCAGACTTTTTGTTATTATCTTTATGATTAAGTATGGCGATCTGAGGAACCAGTTGGGAGCAGTGTCTGTTCCACCAAACGAGTTTTGATCTTGAGTCTGGGGTTGAAGGTGAAGCTGGACGGGCCGGAGGCTGCCATGGCCCTCTGCGCCTTGCACAGCCCAGACTACGCTCCGCTGCAAGCCTGCCACCTGCCAGCCTGCCTGCAGTGGTGGCAGCAGCGTGCCCGTGCCATCCCCTCCCCTTCTGTTTTTAAAATGCCCTTTTCTTGATTCAGCTCTTGCCCTGTTACTGCAATCCTTAAACTGTTTTTGGAGCTTTGAGAGAGATGTTTTTGGTAGTTCTTGCTTATTGTTCAAAGCTTCTGTGGGGTGATGGAGCTCTGAGGTTTTTTATATCGCCGTCTTGACTGGGGCCAGGTCTACACATTTTGATTGGTTGATATGTCTTCTGAGTCTTTTTACTTTTATCTCCTGAAATTTATTTGTACAAGAAACTGGATTGTCCGGTAGTTTTTCTCAGTCTAGATTTTGCTGATTGCATCTTTGTGGTGTCATTTAACATCTTCCTCCTTCCTATTTCTTTCCTCTGTATTGGTAGCTAAATGTAGAGGCTTGATCAAATTCAAGTTAGATATATGTATTTGGCAAGAGTATTTCATTAGAGGTGGTGGGTTCTATCAGAAGGCACATAATGTCTGACTTTCTCTTTTTGTGATGATTACAGCCATTTTGAATATTTTGACTACTTTATTGAGGTATACTTTACACACTATAAAACTCACCCATTTTTCCCCCCAAGGGAGTAAAGAGTTTATTAAGAAACAAGGGGGGGGGGGCGGGGTGTAGAAATAAATAAATAAATCTTTAAAAAAAAAAAAAAAGAAACAAGAAAAGGACAAAAGTACACTGTCTGAAGCATGGCCCACGGGCATATTGCAGGGTGAAACTCAACCATTTTAATGTACAGTTCAGTGATGTTTAGTAAATTTACCTAGTTATGCAACTACTACTGTAATTCATTTTGAGAACATTTTTATCATCCAATAAGAAACCTTGCGTATGGTTAATCCCCAGTTCAATTCCCAAACAATTACTCTAGTCTACTTTCTGTCTTTATAGATTTGCTTCTTTGCATATTTCATATAAATGTCATTATGATTATTGCTCAAATGTATAAATTCATTAGGGGTTACAAAATGATGATGTTCTAATTCTATCATTCCATATTCATTTGATAGCTGTAAAATTTCTATAAAGAGATACTTCCCCTTACTACTCTTTGGCTACTCAGTGATATGGTTTATATGGGAAAGACAAGATACTTATTTTTAAAAGTAATAAGTTGTTTCACTAGCATTCTCCAATGGTGACAATTAGATTTGTTTTCTTAGTTCATTATGAGCTCATGAATTTAAGCCGATCTTAGGAATTTCAGTACATTACCTTCTAATGATGTTCATGTTATCTTCTCTTTGGCTAGTGGGAACCTCTTCAGATTGATTCCTGAGTTCTTCTGACACAACCCTAGTAGTCTTATGAGAGCTTCTTTGTTGAAGAGCCTGGTTCCAAGGATTTAGTGTAAATATCTTCTAATTTTCCTCTTTTTAAGCCTGCTCTTTCTGCATGGAGGCTCAAGGCATTTTTGATTGGGTCCCTTTTGTTGCTTTTGCTTTTATGGAAACATGTCAAAAGCCTAGGTGATACCCACTTACCCCTAAAGTGGTTTATGATTGTGTTTGAAATAAAACCAAAAAGGTTTTTAAATAAAACTAATTATTTCAGTTAGGGAGATAAGGAAGTAAGGTAGCACTGATTTAACATTAATAGGTATAGAAATAGTGTTAAACCCTTTTACAGGGAAAAACCTCATATACAGTTTAGAATCTAAGGTTCTGAGTCTTGTCATTTTCTTAGTTCTGGTCTTTTAATGAAATTGATTCCACATTTAGTCGGAACATCTGCCTTTTTCTGATTTTATTGTAAGCTTTTGCTCATTGTGTATTTGACAGTACTAGGCCTTTAAATTATTCACAAAAACAAGACTAAATGGATTCTGTCTTTAAGAAGTTTCCACCTGTATTTGTTGGGGAGCTACCACACTATAAATATACTTAGGTTTAACTACTTTTTTTTTTTTTTTTTTTAAAGTATTTAAGTTACAGTTTAATTTTTTTTTTAATAATTAAAAAAATTTTTTTAAAAAGATATTTAGATTACATAAATGTTACACAAAAAATATAGGGGTTCCCATATGCCCCACTTCCCACACCCCCCACACCCTCCCACATAAACAACATCCTTTATCAATGTGGCACATTCGTCGCAATTGATAAACGCATCCTACAGGATTGCCACTGAGCGTGGACCATAGTTTACTCTGTAGTCCACACCTCCCACACAGTTCTGTGTGTTATGGGATGATAGCAAAAAAAAAAAAGGCCTATATCGTCACTGCAAAGTCATTTAGGACGATTCCCAAGTCCTGAAAAAGCCCCAATATCACAACTGTTTTTCCCTTTCCCTGCCCGCAGATCCTCCAGTGGCCACTGCCTCCACATCAATGTAATTTCTTCCATTGCTAGAATCACAGTATGTCCACAGTAGTATACGAGTAAGTCCACTCTAGTCCATAGTTCATTCCCCAATCCTCAGGATTCTGGGGATGGTGATGTCCACTCCACCTCTAACTGAGAGGGGGTTTCAATCCCATACAACTGATGGATGGGACTCTCTTGCTTGCAGTTGTAGGCTCTCTCGTTTCCTTGGTATGGTGGTTGTTAATCCTCACCTCCTTGTTAGTTGTCCTGGGTGAGTCCAATGAACTGGAGAGTAGGTGTTGCAACTCTGCTGAGGCTCTGGGCCCAGCTGGCACATGGACAGCCCAAAGATTCCAGTCTCTTGGTTGTATACCTACAAACTTCAGCACCAACTATAAGTTTAAATAGAAGGGACAGATGAGTCATGTGTAGGGAAGCCATAATTGAGTCCAACTCTGTCACTGTCAGGAGCACAAACCCCAAAGTAGGGCCCACTGGCAAGGCACCAAACTCCAGAGCTATCTGCCCTGATCATAGGACTTGGATGTCTCCAGAGCCCTCAGAAGACCCACTATTTGGGGTAGTATCCATTTTGGCAGTCTATGAGATCCTGCATAAGCGTTACCTCTGGGATGACCTCCCGACTCACTTTTAAGTCTCTTAGCCATGTAAACTCATTTGTCTTTACCTTTTCCCCCTTTTATTTGAGGTCTTTTTCCAGTTGCATTAACTACTTTAATTTCAGAGAGATATCTGAAGAAGTGCAGGATACCTTGAATAAATATAATCTTCATAGGTTGCTGACAGACCAACAGATTGGTTTCTCAGAAGTTTCTCAGAGAAATGACACTTGAGAATGCCAGTGTTTTGTTTTGTTCTAGATTTTCATTGTTGCTTCTGCCTATTTTGAAAGTAAAGGGATTTTTCTTGTTCTGTCCTTTGGAAATCACTCACATTCATTTTGCTATTTCTAGGAATTTTTCCCTGAATATATACACTGGAGCCCACTATTAATTGTGTTGAGGATCCATGCTGTGGGGTTGCCTTATAGGTAAATGCTTTTATGATAAGCCCCTTTTGACCTTCTTTTCTTTTGCTTTTTTTCCTTTTCCTTTTGGTCTTTTTATAATTATCTCTCATGTTGAATTTGCTGTAATAACAGTATTATCTGAAGCCTTACTCTGTTGAATTTTATATTGCAGAATACTTTCCCCTCCCCAATATCCTCTTGGAAAATATACCCTATATCATTCTATTCCTAGTTGAATTATTTATATCTGCTATCTTCTCTTTTCTTATTGTTGAATTGCTTTTCAGTTTCTTTACATGTGTTTGAAAGTGGACATGTGGTAATTAAAAGTTCATATTAGCAAGTGGGATTGGGTTTTACCATTTAAATCCCTTACTTCATGATCTGTTTATACAAATCTGAAGAGGCACTATATTAAATTAGTTAATTACCTATCATTGTAATTACCTGTAATTGTATTTGACGCTTGGATTGTGGGGAAAATTTCCTTTGTGTGTGTATGTTTGGGGGCAGGGAGAAATCCATGCCCATGTTCATCATATAGGTGTAAAAAGACTCTTTTTATACATTCTTTCAGGATTTCAGATATTCCAAATACATGTAAAATGGCTAACCTGATTCCTTTATTAATGCTTCCAAGATTTGGTGTCTGTACAAAGTGATGTGAAAGTCACAGATAAGGGCATATTTGTGGTTCAGGAGGACTATTTTAGTTTTTAGTTTAGGGTAGTGGTTTTACCTCTGTGCTAAAGGGTGGCTTGGGCAAAAGTAGTTAATTTCAATTTCTTCAGGTTAAAGAATAGTGTGTGTGTCTGTGTCTTGACAAAGACAAGTTTCTTCATCATATAAAAGAGAGAATACATATAATGATCTTAATGTTTTAGTTTAAACTGATGAAATGATGGTAAAGTATTGTTTTAATGTCTTTGTTTTATTGACATCTTATATATACACACTTACGTGATTTCAAAATATGTTTTTGAATCTAGATCAGATCAACCACTGTTTGGCTTGCCCTCTAAAATAGTCAGCTGAAAGTGACTTCTCAGGGTTCTTCAGGATGCCTGCAGCACTTGTGGAAAACAGCCAGGTTATCTGTGAAGTCTGGGCCAGCAATCTAGAGGAAGAGATGAGGAAGATCCGAGAAATTGTGCTCAGTTACAGTTATATTGCCATGGTAAAGAGCTGTACTATCCTTGATTCACCTTCTGGTATGGGCCTAGGGAATGAGTTGAATGTGAGATTTTCAAAAGAAATGATTATATTACACTAAAGCAATGGTAAATTAAACTTGAAAGAAGGTTGTGTTGCTCTTATCATACATCAAGGTAGCTAATGTTTCTGAGAAGGATGTCTCTCTCTTGTATCTTGGAATTTTTATAATGTTATGCTGTGTTTAAAAGTTGTTTAAAGCAGAAGCTGTATTATTCCGTAGGGTACATCAGTCCCACAGATGCCGTGAATTTGTGCAGGATTAAATTTTAAAAAAATTAGTTGCCAACATTTAAAAATCAAGAGACCTCACGTAAATTCCAGATTTCTGGCATCTCTGGAAAAATTGGAAGATCTGGCAATACAGTCCACCTTCCTGGAGCCTGGCAGCCAGTGCTGGAGAGGGAGGAGGAGTATTATGATAATATCAATGGCCTCCTTTAGATTAGGCACCAGCTCTTTAGCTTGTTTCAGTCCCCATTTTTACTTATTGCCATCTACATACAAAGCCTGCTTTACTCCTTTACATTAGCTCCTTGGAGTTTGTGACTCCTGCTTTAGAGATTATAGAATTAAGTATTTAGAACTATGATCTCATCCCAGTTGTTTTACTGGTTATTTTTTCTAAATGGCTGTTCCACTCTCCCATATTTGTATTTTTATTCATATTTTGTTCTAAGCCTAGAATGTTCTTAATTGACTGTATATCTACTTGTAGTTATTCACCTACTTCTATTTACATCCTTCTTAAGACTATACTTTCAGGGATCATTTCTATAGTTAGTTATATCCTTCTTAGGATCTCCAAGTTGTGCAAAGCTTCATGTGCTCCTTGAGTAGATATCAGTGAGATCAGTATTTTAAGATAGATTTTGTGCTCAAATTTGGGAGCTTGTCACATAACTATTATGAATAGAAGTAGAATTTTAATTTATGAGTTATCAACCCAGCATCTACTGTTGCATGAAATTTTATGATGAGAAACTTTCCTTTCCAGGATACAGAATTTCCAGGTGTTGTGGTGCGGCCCATTGGTGAATTTCGTAGTTCCATAGATTACCAGTATCAGCTTCTACGATGCAATGTTGACCTTTTAAAAATTATCCAGCTTGGCCTTACATTCACGAATGAGAAGGGAGAATATCCTTCAGGAATCAACACTTGGCAGTTCAATTTCAAATTCAACCTTACGTAAGTGTCTCAGATAATTCTCTGTGTTATTCTTAGATATGCTCCATTTGTGCAGACTATGATTTCTAACTGATTTTATTAATTTTAGATGCTCTTTTCATTGACCCAGGTAGGGGTTGAACAGAGTGGTCAAGCCAGAGGATGGAATAAGGAATCTCAGAAAGTAAAGTCTCCCTTAAAGAACTTCTTAAAACTTAACTGTAAAAAGCCAAATAACCCTATTAAAAAGGGCAAAAGATCTGAATAGACATTTCTCCAGAAGAGATAGACAAATGTCCAAAAAGCACATGAAAAGACGCTCAACATCGTTAGTCATCAGGGAAATGCAAATCAAAACCACAGTGAGATACCATTTCATACCCAGTAGGATGGCCATAATAATAATTAAATAAAAACCTGAATATAGCAAGTATTGATGAGGTTGTGGAGAAATTAGAACCCTTATGCATTGCTGGTGGGAATATAAAATGGTATAGCCACTTTGGAAAATAATTTGTTAGTTCCTCAAAAATGTTAAACATGAGTTACCATATGATCCCTCACTTTCATTCCAAGGTATATACCCAAGAAAAATGAAAACATTCATCCACAGAAAAACTTATACACAAATATTCATACCAGCATTATTCATGGTAGCCAAAAAGTGGAAACAATTCAGATATACATGAACTGACAAATGGATAAATTATGTTATATCCATACAATGTCATGTTATTTGGCAGTAAAAAGAAATGAAGTATTGGTACATGGTATAGCATGGTTGTACCTAAAAAACTTTATGCTAAGTAAAAGAAGCCAGTCACAAAAGACCGCATATTATATGATTCCATTTATATGAAATGTCCAGAATAGGCAGATCCATACAGACAGAAAGTAGATTAGTGGTTGTCTAGACCTGGGGGAGAGGTGTTGCAGGGTAATGTGGAAGTGACTGCATCACTTCATTTTGAGGTGATGAAAATGTTCTAAAATTGATTGTGATGTTGATTTACATACTTTGTGAATACACTGTAACTGGGTGAATTGTTGGTATGTGAATTATATTTCAATAAAGCTGTTCCCCCCCCCCCCCAAGTCAAGTCCCAGTTAGGAGATCAAGGTTTGAATTGCAGTTCTGCCTTTTCCTAGCTGGGTAATTTTGGGTCAGTCATTTCACCTGTAATTAAGTTTCCTTATCTGTGAAATGAGGTTACAATAGAAATAAGGTATAGAGTGGGTGCTATTAAGCGTAGTTGAATCTGAAGGTTATCTGATAGTGGGAAAATTGTGATGTAAATTTTTTTTTGTCCTTATGCTCTTTTTTTTCCTCTTTATTTTTAAAGAAGCTTTAGATTACATAAATGTGACATCACAATTATAGGGTATTCCCATGCATTACCCATTCTCTCCCCCTCCCACACTTTCCCCCATTGACAACATCTTTCATTAGTGTGGTACATTTGTTACAATTGATGAACAAATATCGAAGCATTGTTATTAACCATGGTCTATAGTTTACATTTTGGTTTATACTTTGCACCGTGCAATTTTGTAGGTTTTGACAAAATGTAGAATGGCCTTTTTTTCTCATTATAGTATCATGCAAAACAATTCCAATGTCCCCAAAATGCCCCATGTTACACCTATTCTTCCCTCTCCCTCTCTTCAGAACCTCTGATGACCACTGTCTTTATTTATTTTTATTTTTTATTTTTATTTTTTTCTTTTTTTTTTAGTAGGTACCGGGGATTGAACCTGGGACCTCATACATAGGAAGCAGGCGCTTAAACCACTGAGCTATTCCTGCTCCGACCACTGTCTTTATATCAATGTTACAAGTTCTTCCTTTACTAGAATAATAATAAGTCTACTTTTGTTCATAGTTTCATTTGCAACTTATGTTTGTTCATTCCTCAGTCTTGAGGATTTTGGGGTGGTGATGTCCACTTGCTTCTGATTGAGAGGGGGCTTAGATCCCATGGGGCAAGTAGATGGAACTGTCTTGCTTGCATTTGTAAATACTCTGTACTTGGGGATGGGCGTTGTCCATCAATGATGTAAATTTGAGGGAGATTGATTTTGCTGATTGCAGGGGGTAGTGTTTGTGTATTTCTTATTGGGCGCTAGTTCTTTGTTTAATTGGATATCAGAAACATTTGATAGCTTAGGAATGATATTTTTCATTGTTGTAGGTTTTGGAGATTTCTTTGAGGTTAAAAGAATACTTTTGGGGAGATATTCTGGATTTTTCTTTTAACTCCATTTTTTAGTCAATTGCCAAAGCCTACTGATTGTAACATAAAGCTAATATAATGCAGGCAAGGAAAAAGTCAGGGTTATTTTTATTGAGAGGTTTGTGTATGTACAAGTTTAAAATAACATTTATTAAAGATGGAACAGAAGACTCACTTTTTTTTTTTTTTTTTGAGGTACTGGGGATTGAACCCAGGATCTTGTACATGGGAAGCAGGCGTTCAACCACTAAGCCACATCCACTCCCCTCAAAACTTTTTTTTTTTTTAAGAAGGTACCAAGGGCTTGAACCTGGGACCTCATGCATGGGAAGGAGGCACTCAAACCACTGAGCTACACCCACTCCTCTGATTTTAACTGTGGCTTTAATTTAATGGGAAAAATTTAAGTATGCGACATTTTTTTTCTTTGTTTCTCTAACTTAAGGTTAGGTGAAAAAAAAAAAAAGAAAGGAAAATAGTGAATTCTAGTGGAAAAGGAGTTATTTAGCCTAATTTATTTCCCTATTTTTGTATTATATGGTATTATAAATACTCTTGTGTTTAAATAAATTGACATGTCTTTATAGTGGATTATGCTAGTATCATAAAGGATGTGGTATATCTGTTAAGTATTGATCTGGAAAGATAGTCTATGATATACATATGTAGGGATGTTGGGTATGGGTGTGAATGCATTGATAAAGAAAATAGTCTGCAAAGATATATACTGAGTTGTGAACAGTTATTTCTATTGGGTGACATTATAAGAATGTTCATATTTTTCATTTTCTACTTTAAAAAAATATTTTTGTATTGGTTGATTTTGTGTGTGTTTCTTTAAATAATGGGTAAATGTGTATCTTTTATAATTAGGAAATTTGGTGTGTGTGGAAAAATCCCATTTTCTTCTGTCATAGAGATAAGATTTCTATTTTGTATACTTGCTGGAATGCTGGAGAATGAATTGATTTACTCTTAAATTAAGCATTTGAAGAATTACTTGTTTTATAATTATGAAGTGATGTTAATTAGTGTTTGTTGTCCACTTCTTCTGTCATATTATCTACCAGCTAATAAGTGAACATCTTGTTTTTTAGAGAGGACATGTACTCTCAGGATTCCATAGATCTCCTTGCTAACTCAGGACTGCAGTTCCAGAAACATGAAGAGGAAGGGATTGACACGTTGCACTTTGCAGAGCTGCTTATGACATCAGGGGTGGTTCTCTGCGACAATGTCAAATGGCTTTCATTTCACAGGTCAGATCTAGAGAATGTATAATCTCTCTCCTGCTTTGGTCCTTGCTGGAGCAGAGAAATTAATTATTTCTTTTGTGTATGTCATCCTATTGGCTCTCTGCTCTTAATCAGTAGCAGTTATTAAGTTGAAATGGCAAATGTTGCTCTTGTTTCAGCTTTTTAAAAACGCTTTGGTGCTCATACTGGTTTGTTTGACACAGCATTGGGTTCTATCACATGGCCATCAGTGGGTATAATTCTAAGTGGAAAGATGGAAGGCAGGGATGATGGCAGTACCTAGTCGTCTTTTTCTTGCCATTTAAATGACTGCCTTGGAGTTTCCCAGATTCTTGAAAGCTAGATTCTCCTTATGAGATTACTTTACCTTTTCTGTACTTTTGAATTTTTGATTTATAACTCACATTTTTAAACCATTGTTCTCTCTATATATCTCAGTCTGTTATTTAATAGAAGCTTCCAGTTACCGTAGGGTAATCTATGTTGGAAAATAAGACTGTGAAAGTTCATAATGTGACATAATATTACAAACTTTTAGAAATAGTGGATGAGCAGTATTGCCTGATAACTGCTGCTTTTTAACCTCTGTGCCTAATTCTCTCCTTGTAGTGGCTATGATTTTGGCTACATGGTAAAGTTGCTTACAGATTCTCGTTTGCCAGAAGAGGAACATGAATTCTTTCATATTCTGAACCTTTTCTTCCCATCCATTTATGACGTGAAATACCTGATGAAGAGTTGCAAAAATCTTAAGGTACACAATATTTTTCCCAATATTAATAATGTAAAAAAAAGAACAAAACTCACCCATGTCATTTTGCTTTATCACTGTTTGTTCAGCATTTCTTTAGGTGCCAACATTGTGCTAGACAGGGTGTAACATGGACGTGACTGGCACAGGGTTTTGTGTGGCAACTACCTTTAACTTGGGCATGAAGGGAGCCCTCTCTTTCTCTGCCAAGGCAGGCATTCTTCACGTGAAGCCTTTGGACCTAGTGAAATAGTTGACAACATTAGGTGTTTGTGCAATTTGTTACGGATGGAGTCTATACTGTGTACCAGATTCTCACTGCCCTAATTGTTGACCTGTGAGGTTGCTGTCTAGAATTGGATTTACCTTTACTATTTCCTCAACTTTGTTTTACTGGTTTGTACTTTAGTGGGCAGAGATCTGGCAAAATTAATGATATAGAAAACAAAGGAGCAAAATGTAGAATGTAACACAAGTTATCATTTGGAGGGAAGAAGAAAGTTAAGGGCTGGAAAGAGAGGATACTGCTTGGCCTCTTCCCACTTCCTGCCACCAAAAGTGAACTCAAGAAAGGAATTGGTTGACTCCAGTAGAGGAGTGGTAGGTCTGTAATATGTTTGTTTCCCCTTCACCTCCAGGGAGGTCTTCAGGAAGTTGCCGATCAGTTGGATTTGCAGAGAATTGGAAGGCAGCACCAGGCAGGCTCAGACTCACTGCTGACGGGAATGGCGTTCTTTAGGATGAAAGAGGTAAGCTCTGTTGAATCTGAGGGCCCATCTGCAGTAACTTGTTGAAGGCTAAGGAGGTGATCTTTGTGGGCTGATGTTTGTTGAAATCTTATGGTTTTTGTTAGAAGTTAATGGCTACTTTCAAGGCTTTTTTGTTGTTGTTATGGTGTCTATATCAAATGTAGTTTGAGAGGCAGAAATGGATTCTGAAGTGGATGTCACTCAATATACCTAAGTCCAGAAAGATTACAGGCATACCTCGTTTTATTGCACTTTGTGTTAATGTGCTTTGTGGATATTGTGTTTTTTACCAATAGAAAGTTTATGGCAACTCTGCCTCGAGCGGGTCTGTTGGCGCCATTTTTCCAACACCTTGTGTTCACTTCACATCTTTGTCACATTTTGGCAGTTCTCACGATATTTCAAAATTTTCTGTTATTAGTATTTCTGTTATGGTCGTCTGTGATCAGTGATCTTTGATGTTACTATTGTAATTGTTTTGGGGTGCCATGAACTGCATCCAAATAAGATGACGAACATTCGATAAATGTGTGTGTTTTGACTGCTCCACAGATTGGCCGTTTCCCTGTCTCTTTCCCTCTCCTTTGGCCTCCCTATTCCCTGAGATGTAACAGTATTGGAATTTAGGCCAATTAATTACTCTACAATGGCCTCTAAGTGTTCAAGTGAAAGGAGACTTTGTAAGGCTGTAGCTGCTATAGATAGTGATTCCTCTGATGGATCTGGGCAAAGTAAATTGAAAACCTTCTGGAAGGGATTCACCACTTCTGATGCATTTAAGAACATTTGTGATTCATGGAAGGAGGTCAAAATATATGCATTAACAGGAGTTTGGAAGAAGTTGATGTCAATCCTTATGGGTGACTTTGAAGGGTTCAGGACTTCAGTGGAGGAAGTAACTGCAGATGTGGGGGAAATAGCAAGAGAACTAGAATTAGAAGTGGAGCCTGAAGATGTGACTGAATCGCTGCAATCTCATGATAAAACTTGAACGGATGAGGAGTTACTTCTTATGGATGAGCAAAGAAAGTAGTTTCTTGAGATGGAATCTACTCCTGGTGAAGATGCTGTGAACATTATTGAAATGACAAGAAAGGATTTAGAATATTACATAAACTTAGTTGATAAAGCAATGAATGGGTTTGAGAGGATCAACTCCAGCTTTAAACTATGTTCTACTGTGAAGAGTCCATCAATGTGGCAAACTTCATTTTGGTCTTGTTTTAAGAAATTGCCACAGTCACCCCACCTTTCAGCAACCACCACCCTGATCAGTCAGCAGCCATCAGCATCGGGGCAAGATTCCACCAGCAAAAAGATGACAACTCACTGAAGGCTCAGATGATGGTTAGCATTTTTTAGCAATAAAGTATTTTTTAATTAAGGTATATATATATTTTTAGACATAATGTTATTGCATACTTAATAAGCTATAGTATAGTGTAAACATAACTTTTACATGCACTGGGAAACCAGGAAATTTGTGTGACTCTCTATTGTGATATTTACTTTTTTGATGGTCTGGAACTTAACCTGCAATATCTCCGAGGTATGCCTGTATTTGGGGTTTAGAGGAGCTCTAATCCTTTGAATCATTTGCTTTTCTTCTGATGTCTAGAATATGGACACATTGGGAAGTGGCTGTGACTCAATCAGTGGGGCTCCCGTTTACCATATGGGAGGCCCCGGGTTCGGTTCCCGGGGCCTCCTGGTGAAGGCAGGCCCGCCCGCACGGCGTGGTTGGCTGACCCAGCGAGCACAAAGCAGCAAGGGGGGGGATAAACGAATAAATAAATAAAATCTTTAAAAAAAAAAAAAAGAATATGGACACATTTGTTCCATGTATTTTATGTTAAATTCTGTTATCAAATACTATTTTGCATTTACTACAATTCATTAGTGAAAAGACAGTTTCCCTTGTAGTTTCTTTACTCGCCCACTCAGTATTTTAAAATGTGTTTGAAGAGGTAGAGGGCATGAGAAGCTACTTTGCATAACTGCTATAACCTGCCATGTGCCAGGCAGTGCTTTAAGCCAGTGGTTCTTAACTGGGGGCAGTTTTGCCCCCCAGGGGACATTTGACAATATCTGTCATAACTGGGGGTAAGGGAGTGTTATTCAGGGATGTTGCTAAACATTCTACAGTACCCTGACAGCTTTATAAAATAAGAATTACCTGGACTAATAGTTGCTGAGATTGATAAACTCCTTATAAAAACCTGTATTTATTATCCCATTTTAAAGATAGGGAACCATGGCTTAAGAGAGTCGAAGTGACTTTCCCAAGGTGACAAAATGAGTCAGTCTGAGTCTTAACCATTGCACTGCCTATTAAAGAGATGGGAGAGGGGAGCGGATGTAGCTCAAGTGGTTGAGTGCCTGCTTCCCATGTACGAGGTCCTGATTGGATCCTTGGTACCTCCTGAAAACAAACAAAAAAACCAACTCTCATTGGGGAGCAAATGTAGCTCAGTGGTTGAGCCCCTGCTTCCCATATACAAGGTCCTGGGTTCAATGCCTGGTACTTTCTAAGGAAAAAAAAAAAAAAAGATGGAGGAGGAGATGAGGACACTTGTATGAAACTTCTGCACAGGGATCTGCAGTAAAAGAACTCGTGAAAGTATAAGTCTCTTCAGAAAGAAAGAGCATGAAAAGACTATGTATAGGAAAGGCTTGGCTTGCTTTCTAGTTTGCTAGATTTTCAGTGCTTTAATAGAGCTGGGAGGTGCTGATATGGTAGTGTTGAGACTTTTAATCTTGGTCTGATTCTTACCACGGGTTCTCTGTCCCATTCTGCAGTTGTTTTTTGAGGACAGTATTGATGATGCCAAGTACTGTGGGCGGCTCTATGGCCTAGGCACGGGAGTGGCCCAGAAGCAGAATGAGGATGTGGACTCTGCCCAGGAGAAGATGAGCATCCTGGCGATCATCAACAACATGCAGCAGTGATGGTGGTGAGGCTCTGCAGGATGGGCCTGGGCCCAGAGTGGTGCTTACTGTGCTGACTGTATAGACTTTTTTCCCCTCCCGAGAGAAAACGCTTCTTTTGAGCAAACTGTACCGACCATCTGCGTTGAGCAGAAAGACTTTTGTTTTACCGAAGACAAAAGATGTCTTTATTTTAGATCCAGAAGGAGGGGAGTTTGCTCTGAATTTGTAAACAAGTCTTCCCTATTCCTCATCCCCAAGCCTCTCCTCTCCAGTTGCCTCTTGCCACCAGCGTCCATGACTCATTTGACACCTTTTTAAATATCCAGGACAAGTCAGAAACAAACTAGTAAAATGTATATAACTCTTACCTGTTGTCATTCTTTTTCTTTTAAATTTGTTGCTAATATCTGAGAATGAAGACTTCTTGCTGATTCTCAGCTGAGCTGAGGGCATCCAGGGAAAATGGAACAAAATGATGTTCTTTGAAGTGGGTTATAGATGTTAAGTCTTTTCCTTTCTTCCTCCTTCCCCGCCCCCACCCCCCCCCCCCCCTTTTTTTTGAACTTTCTCGAGGACATTTGTTTTCCTTACACTTTGGTAGTCTTTCTTTTTGTATTACTATGTGGAAATGAATTACTCAGTGCTGAAATTTGAAGACCAGATAATGAAAAATTTGAAGACCAGATAATGAAAACAAACAGTTCTACTGAATCTGTCTACCCCTTCATGAGAAACTCGAGAATGGGTACTCAGTTGACACTTAAGTGTCTTTAAGTCTACGTTCCATTGTGCCACTGAGATCTGCTGTCACATGTGCATTATCTGAAATCATTTTAAGTTTTCATATAATAAAATATCCTGGATTTGAGCCTGAAGGAAATTAGTAAGATCAGATTTTTTGGATCATAAATCTGTTGTATTTTCAGTAATGTTCAGATGGTCATCTGTATTCTCTCACCTCGTTTTCCCCTGCTTTTCCTTTCAGCAAACCTGAGGAGAAGTTGGGGAGATGGTTTAATGTGAGTACCAGAA
Organism: Tolypeutes matacus; assembly: GCA_026826555.1. NCBI lineage: Eukaryota > Metazoa > Chordata > Mammalia > Cingulata > Chlamyphoridae > Tolypeutes > Tolypeutes matacus. The sequence continues at coordinate 2,563,019 of JAKSZT010054012.1, forward strand.
ATGTGTGAGTCTTTAAAAATTTATAGTGGTCACATGTAAACAGGGCAGTAAAGGAATTTGATTTTTGTTCTCTTGGAGTAATATCCCACAACTGGGGTAGGAAGCTCAGGACTTTTTTTTTTTAAATCTAGTCATTTGAAAAGTACACTGTATTTTTTGAATGAATACAGTATGGACAATTTCTAAAAACCAAGAACCCTTTTGGAATGGTGGAAATTAAAACTGGTAACTCACTGATGTGGGTGAATAGCCTTGCATTTTAAAAAGCTTATGGAAAATTCAATTTGAAATGATTCAAAAATGTCAAGTATTATAAGCTGATATTTAAGATGCTTGTAAATATTATTTATGTTTTTAATTTTGTAAAATAAAGATTTTTTTTAACCACTGGCATGGAGGTTTGGTCTTTCATAGTTATGAATTGTTGACTCTGTAACACAGTTTGACTTCAATGATATGGAAGCATCTTATCTATCTCCAAACTTTTGCCTCCATTTACCACAACTTTGCATGCATACAGAATGTCTCATTTTGTAGAGTTTTCAATGAGCAACTGTATAAATGAATTGCCTCATTTTATATGCCTGCTGATTGTCAGGCCTTAGTTGCAATCCAGTTTAATTCTTTCAATTCTATATCTTGTTGCTACTCCATTATATATGATGGATTAGCTTATTAATTAATAATTCTTTCAGACAAATTGAACTTCTGATATCCTAGACTTGGCTCAGGATTGATTCCAGCCCTTTCTACTGATACAAAAATGTAGGCTTAGAGAAGTCAGGTACAGAAACCAATCTAGGGATTTTGACTGGGATGCTCACGTATAGAAAGATTAGAGGTATTTCATCCTAAGAGTTGTGGTAAAAGCAGTATGCGTCAGTGGTTCTCAACCAAGGTGCTTTGGCATGCTGTTGACTGCGAACCTTATACAGATGTCCTTCCAAATTTGGATCAAACTAGGGAATTTTTCTTTGCCGCTGTAGAGGATAGTTACTGACCTGTCAGGAGAAACGTTGAGACAAAGTCTATTAGAACTGTCAAGAACTTCACCCGTTGTATATGAGTTGCAAGTAGGGCTATGTGAGTGGTTATACTCAGAAAGGGATGCTAACTATGGGTTTGACTCCCTCCACATACATTGCCAAATGTTCTAGAGTTTGTGTTTTAACCCAATAATGTTGAATGATAATCACAAACCTAGTTTTTAGCTAGTGCTGGTATGAACGAGTTCAGTTTAGAGTCCTTTAATTCCAAGGTATTAATGAAGAGTATTGTTTCCTTTAGTTTCCTAGTTTATTAGTCAATAAATTTTCATTGAGCACTGACTAGACACGTAACTCAAGGTAGGAATAAAATACCACAAGGAAAACATAATTCTACCCTCTTTGGGGCTAGATAGTAAATAATTCACACAAATCGTATTTGTGAAACCTTAATAAAGAAAAATACAAGATACTAATGTCATTTTGTCATTGAGAATGAAGTTCAGGCACAGTCTTATTACAGAAAGGACATTTAAGCCGATATCTAAAAGATTAACACTGAGCCAGGCAGAGGAACATGGACAAAGACCCTGAGGTGACAAGGTAACTTTGGTTACAGCAGCTAAGAGACCAGTGTGGCTGAAATCTGGAAGCAACGATGAATGTCCCAAGAGAAAGCCAAGAGGTAAAGGCCAGGATCAGGCTGTGTCTTATAAGTCACAGTAAAAATTTGTCTTTTTTTTTTTTTCTAAGATTAATGGGTTGGTTTAAGCAGGGAATTAAGAAGATCTCATTTCCAATTTAGAACAGTCACTGCCATAAGGAGAATTAGTGATAGACAAGACAGCAGATTCAAGAGAGATTAGAAAGTGATTGCTGTCATCTGCTAACAGGATGGTGGATGGTAGTTTGGACTACTGGAGGTAGGGGAGAGATTGATGATATATCTCATCCATTCAGAAGCTTGATTCCAACTCTCAGTGCTTTGGCTCTTTGTAGTTCTGATAGGAAGAAATAAATGGGAACCATTCATTCAAATCAGAATAGCTTGAATACATTTAGCTGGAAAGAGGGATGCATTTAAGAGGTAACTGAGTTATGTCTTTTCTTTTATGCTGTGGGGTAGTTTTTTTTTGCTTAGTTGTCAAGTAGTAATTCTTGTTCTTACCCAAGCAGTAACTCCAACAGTGTAAGATTACCCACAGGTAATGGTTTTGGTAGATCAGTTTAAGTACATTTAGAGTTTCTAGATTAATAATACTGCTCTGCTCAAGTGAATACATTTTTTTTCTATCTTTGTAGGTTATCTTGTTCATTTCAGCAGAGATTATAGAACTGGCATCCAGTTCTCTACTTAGCCATGCCTACTTCTGTCTTTGCAACAAGATTCTCCAACCCCTGGTATCAATGCATTCTCTTTCTATATACTTGGAGTGTGTAAAGAATGAGGGTCTAAATTCTACAATATTGCCATTTTAGAGTACAGCATTTTTTCTTCCTTTTGTGTCTGATTTATTTAGTACAGCATTTTTAAATCTCTAAAGCTAGCTTGAATAAAAAATCAGTAGAATCAGATCTTTGAAATCTGCCTCTTAAACTTTTTCCTTTTTTCCTTCCTAGATAGAGTTAATGAATTTCATTCTTGTTGCTCACAACCGCCCCAACTCTAGTACCTAAATAAAAATCAGGCAGAAAAGCCTTCACGATGAATCCCAAAAGAAAATAGTTCAATTATTGGGAAGGAGTGTTTCTTACCAACCCCACCCCAGAATGTCTGATTTTTTTTTTTTTTTTTAATCTCAACAACTGGGATATTATATAAACATCTATTCCTGATATCGTTCAAGTGTTTATATAACCAAAGAGAACAAACCTCAAGAGAATGCTTATTAGTGAGAACAATAAGAAAAAGGATTTATAAAATAGTATGTAGGGTTCAGTTATGCTAAAGCTAGAGTCCAGTGATCCAAAAATCATATATGCAAAATTAGGAATGTGCATTTTTCTTCTGATACAGCAATTTCTTCCTGAGCTATTTAATCAACAATCATTTCTTACAAAACTGAAGGGAAAAGACAGGTCTGAATTAGTTATTTGTTCTTCTAAAGCTTTAGTGTTTAGTCCAAATATGCAATTACATAAAACAAAAACAAAAAAACCAAAACAAAAACCAAATTCCCAACTTAAAATTCAGATACAGGATAAATAATCAACATGATGGGTAAGGCCTATTTCATATTCAAAATTCAATCTTTGAAAGAGTAGAGAGGAGCACTTCAGTTAACTAAAACACACACAAAATTACATGAATAGCTGTAAAATGTAACAATTCTGTCTTAACAAGAATGACATATGATCAGGTGAAGTTTTTATAAAGGTAGCTTGTGTCTGAGAGCATAACACTTTGGGTGATTAAAAATTTTTTCTCCTCTTTGGGTGAAACCTGCCAAGGCTTTAGAGATGACCAACAATCACTCTGCAGGTATTTATGAGTAATTACAGCCGGCTTTTCATTATCTGTCCTTCAGTAGGAAACCATAATTAAGTCCAAAGGTTCTGACTCTTTAATCAAAGTCAGATTCCACTGTGTCTAAGGGTAGAGTTGATTCAAACTTGAACTCTATTTATATTGTTTTGGGTCACTGCAAAAGCATCTTGGGATCAGAGTAAATGTCTGATGAGGTGTAACTGCAAGTATTGAAATCTTCGTTTTGAATTTGGCAGTTTTTGAAAGATCCTTGAAAGTTCATGTAGAGAAGGTCTGGCAGTGTCTTTTGTAAACTTTAGTGCTGCCATATTTCTGAAGGAGTTCTTGGGCCTGTTGTCGCATTTCCTGGGACACACAGCCAGAACACTGGGACCCGATGTGAAGCAGGACAAGGCAGCATTCCAGCACATCTGGGAAGGGGCAGGTCTGAAAGATGATATGGAAATGAATAATGAAGTATTTGCATAAGAGCCACAAACACTTGTGCAGAAGGCACTAGTAACACAGACTCCAATGACTGACACTACTCAGGCACAGTTGAGACATTTCTCTCATAAGGATGTTCATCATACTGTAAGGAGAGATCATACTCAAACTGGGATGGGATACTGAGATGTCCTTCTCAAATGATAAAATTTTTCAAGAGCCCAACTCAAATACACTGAAAAAAGGATGCTTCTATTGCTGTTAAGACTACATCCAAATTTGAATTTGTAACTATCAAATATATGCTACTGATTTTAATTTTACTTCTTACCTCCTAACTGTGAAAATTGTTTGGTTTCTCTGAAGACTAATGTATGGAATTACTTATTTCATCAATAATTCTACTCTCATAAAACATTTTTGCTAACTAAAGAGAACTGGATCTTAAGTTTTTAAGTACATATACATGTGTAGAGATTTCAGAAACAACAGCTAAGTGGATAACCTTTAAGAATTTGGTATACTATACTAATAATACAGAAATCAATGTTTTACCAAATGAACTGCTATAAATCTTACCTTAATACTCTCAGGAAACTTAGCCATTCTCTCATTTGCCTCCGTAAGCCTTTTGGTTAATTCAGGCAGAGAAACTGGTTCATTTTTTTCTTCTTTACTAGTAATAAAATGACAGTATAAGTCATGTCTTGCCCCAGAGATCTTTTTGGTCTATTATCCTATAAATAAAATTCTTTCATCACCTGGTTTGTCTACCATCTTTTATAATAATAATAAAAGTCAAGAGAAGGCAATTTATTGTGGGATGTGATATAAAGCAAAATTTTCTAAAAGCAATATTATTCCCTAATTTTAGTCTCAGACATAATAGCCCCAGTGACAATATAGGATTTGCAAGGGATCAGAGCTATAGCCAAGCACATAGGGCCTGGATTTCTCTGGGGGAACAGTTAGAGCAGGAGCTCCTAATCTGGGGTCCATGTGGATGTATGAATGAACATTTTTCTGGGTAGGATATCTTAAGCTTTTGAAAGAGGTCCTCTGATCCACAGGCTAAAAGCCCCCTTTTAGGTGTTTTTCTTGTTATAAAAACCAAACCTAAAGCTGCCTAGAGTGAGGCAGCTTACCATGGAAGCGACCCATTCTCTGATTCATGATTTCAATGGATATATTTTTAGAGGATTAAAATAAGGACTTTGAAGCTTCTTAGTTTTACTTTTTAAAATAGTAATAGAAGTTTATTGATTGTACTATTTAGGGGCATATTCAAGGAAAAAGGCATTCAGCATAGTAACCAATTTTTTTTTTTTTTTGAGGTACCTGGGGCTAGAGATTGAACCTGGAACCTTGTATGTGGGAAGCTGGTGCTCAACCACTGAGCCACATTGGCTTCCCTGAGTTTTTTTGGTTTGTTTTGCTTGTTTGTTTTTTCAGGAGGCCCTGGGAACTGAACCTGGGACCTCCTATGTGTGAGGCAGGTACTCAACCGCTCGAGCCACATCTGCTCCCACCAATTTTTTTTTTTTTTTGAGGTACCAGGGAATGAACCTGGGATCTTGTATGTGGGGAGCCGGTGCTCAATCACTGAGCCACATGGGCTTCCCTGAGTGCTTTTTTTCCTCATTTGTTTTGCTTGTTGTTTTTTATTTCAGGAGACACCAGGAACTGAAACCCGGACCTCCCATGTGGGAGGTGAGCACTCAACCGCTTGACCCACATCTGCTCTCTTGATAATTATTAAGCACTACAAAAACCCACAGCAGAGCACCATGTGAAAATGCAAATTCAGCTCTACAGGAAGTGTCAATCTGCTCCTGTCCTCCAGATGACTCCTATTTTCAAATGGGTGTGATTAGGAAGCAACCTCATTCTAATCATTTGGGATTTTCTCAGTTCAGTGTGTGGTTTTATATACTATACCCTCTTGTGTGTTTTTTTGTGGTAGTACAGAATAACTGAAAAACAATGATCTTAATTAATGATGCAATAATGCAAACACACATTTTACTTGAATGACTTTTTTTTGGAACCCACTTATTGCACAAGAGCAGAATTTTATTGTATTATTGTTATTATTTAATAGCAATACATGTAATTTCATTTAATTCTCCAAACTACTGAGGTAAGAAACTTCTTACTTATGGTCAACCAGCCCACCCAGGATTAGACCTCATTATCTGACTCTAAAGCCTGTGCCTTACTTAGTATGTTAATACTGCCATTGAATAACTTGATTAATATCATGTACTTAGTTTTATCTAGTTACATGAGAATCCAGCACTGCCTTTTTAATCCCACCTTGTACACTGTATTGAGTTATACTTACCACTGGCTCTGAGGACTAGAGAGGGACTTTTCTGCTTCTTGCTCAGGCTCACTCCTATCAGGACCATTCACTGGGGATTTACAGAGTTGACTCTTCTGGTGCTGGCGGATCATTTCCGCCAAAGTGTCCTGGACTTCAGCAATAGTTCTCTGTGAGTTCTGGAGACTGGCATGCTTATCTGAAAAGAGCTTGTTACAAGCACCTAGCATTCGTTCACTTTCTTCTGTGAGTCTCAAGTCTGCAGACCCACTTGGGTCTAGCTGAGAAGAAGCCTCAGAGTCAGATTCTTCAGGGCTGGCATCATCCAAACGCTGGCTTTGCTCAACAGAGGTCTCCCTTCTGTGACCGACCCTTACCCAGACACTGGATTCGGGGCAAGGTCTGGAGAGGGACCACCAGAATTCATACAGACGTCCATAAATAAAAAAGGCCTCCAAACTTTTGAGAGCTGGTGTGCCAGGGGACTGATGCTCACCCAGTTTGGCTCTTAGGTGGTCACACCCTAAGGGAAGAAGAAAATGATTTGGGGTTGTATATTGCTTTATCTGCCAGAAACTTAGCTTCCTGTTCTCCTGTTCTGCTTCCTACCATTCTATAAGGCAGATTGCAAGAAAAAGGAGAGCAGTACAATCCATGGGACCACATGCGTTCTGCCAAAAGCCAAATGGAACTAAACATTTCCTGGCCTGGGATAATATTCTCATTGCTACAAGCCAGGAATCATTAAAAGCAGGATAGAAAAAGCACTCCAACTGTTCCACCGGACTAAAGGCTCTGGGGTCACATTTACTAATGTAATATCCCACTATGTCACTGAAAAATCTTTTTTTTAAGATTTTAAAAAATTATTTATTTATCCCCTCCCTTGCTGCTTGTGCTCTCTGTGTCCATTTGCTTTGCGTTTTTCTGTGTCTGCTTGTCTCCCCTGTTGCATCATCTTGCTGCGTCAGCTTACTGCACCGTGCGGGCCGGCTTGCCTTCACCAGGAGGCCCTGGGAATCGAACCTGGGGCCTCCCCTATGGTAAACGGGAGCCCAACCAATTAAGCCACAGCCGCTTCCCTGAAAAAATAATCTAGTTAACTGGCTAATCACAAAGCCCAAGGAATGTCTATCTTTTTGCTATGCTTCTCCATTCTTACTAACTTGTGACAACATAACAATTTTTCTCTTTCTCTCTTAAAGTGTGGAAAGTGTATAGGAGGCAGAAAGGTGGGTATGGCCAGGGAAGGAAAAACGACTCAGTTGTTCTGGCCACCTTCAGGAGGTCAGATAAGAGGATTCAACCTGCCCACTACAATGACATAACTGGCCAATCTCTTCCTGTTAATGAACAATGTACTCCCTGTGCCACCCATCAGGTGATGGTGGCATTGGCCCATGGGTGGGCCCCAGGCAGAGGAAGCAGTCAGTTACCCTCAGGAAGAAAGGCTGAGAAGACTTCCTGCATGATGGTGAAGTTGCCAGCATCGTAGCTCCGGACCACAGCCCGAAGCAGTGCTTTCACAGCCTCATCCCAGGCAGCTACCTCTTGGCTCAGCACTGCCAAGGTCAGATCATGGCAGATGTGAAGCAGGAGCTGGAGGGAGGAGCCAGAATCTCAGTTAAACATCCCTTCACAGCAGGCACTGAGGATAACACTAGAAATGTTCCTATTAACTGCACTTGGTAACAAGCACATAAAAGTGACATATAAGAAAGGTCTCTAACTATTTATACTCCTCCAGCAGAACATTTCATACCTAGTTGCACAGCAACACATATAGTTTGATGTTAAAGTCCGTTCATGCCAAGAAAATGCCTTAACATTTGCATTTAAATTAAAAAGTTAGTCAAAATCACCTTTCCCTGCCCTCTGGCAACCACTGATCTGTTTTTTTTGCTACAAAACTTTTGCCTTTTCTAGAAAACGTATAAATGGAATTATAGAGTTATACGGTCTTTTGTTTCTTGGTTCTTTCACTAAGCAAAATGCTTTTGAGATTGACTGATGTTATTTATGCACCAGTAGATTGTTCCTTTTTATTGCTGACTAGCATAGTATTCCCTGGTGGGATATGCCTTGATTTGCATATTCATTCACCAGTTGATGGACATTTGGGTTGTTTCCAGTTTTTGGCTATTGTAAATAAAAATGCTCTGAACATCTGTGTACAAGTCTTTATGTGGACACATGATTTCATTTCTCTTAGTGAAATATCCAGAGATGATACGCTAGATATTGTGGCATGTGTATGTTTAACTTTATAAGAAAATGCCAAATTGTTTTCCATAGTGCTGTATCATTAGAGGATCTTGTTTATCCTTTTAAAAATAGAGAGTAGAAAAATTGAAGTGTGTTCATAGGTTGGATGTATCAGTTAAAATCAATCAACTTGGCCTCTGTATTGACACGGACAGATTTTACAATGGTCACTGAGATGAAAGCCACAAAATAGTGCATATGGTGAATACAGAGGTTGCCTTTGGTGAACTAAGAAAGAGAACGGGATTGAAGAAGGAAACAAGTGGGGCTTCAATTTTATCCGTCAAGCTGTAGTTTATCAAAAACCAAAACCAAAACTCAAAATCCTGTGAAGCAAAACAATGCCAACATTTGTTAATTCTGGATGGTGGGTACTTGTTTTAGTATTCTCTGTGCTTTTCTTCTCCTTTTAAACTTAAGAAAACAAAAATAGTGAATACTAATCTAACTTCAAAGCTAAAAGGGCTCTGATTAGTCTGAAGGGTCCTTTCTGGAAGCCTTGGACTGCCTTAGGCCATTCTGAAATGCAAACTGGTATTCTAATTGTGTCCCTATTATATTAGACATGGATTAAGGAAGTCTTGCTACTGAGTGATTATTATCAGATGCTGGTGCAAATGGAGTACCTGTTTGGAGGGAGTGTTATTTGTTGCAGAAGGGTACTCGATGCTTTGTAGCTTCTGAAGTGCTGCCTGAAACTGCAGAGGGGTATCAAGGCCAAAGATGCTCTTCCACACTGTGGTCACCCTCTCCACGAAGGGCCCTTCGGTGCCTGTGGTCCAAGCATGGTAAGAAGAGGAGGTTCTGCACTCTGAAAGCTGCCTTTCCTCCAGATACTTGGACAGTAGCTCAAGAAGACAAAACACCAGTCTCTGACCCTGGAACCAAACAACAAAGGAGAGGGCCTGTTATGCAAGGACAAGTGTTTTTATTTTGTAGACAGCTTTCTCTATTTCCTCAGTTATTCTCTCTTTTCATGTCCAGTAACCAAACTCCTTTGGAGGGCTGCTTGCCTAATTTGAGTCACGTGTGAGGTGAGGGGTGCCTTATGGGGGAATTACAACCCATAGCCCTTGGAATCCAAACAACCATTCCATGGAACCCCAACCACAGCCCTATCCCACTACAAGTTAAACCACATACAGGCCAACCATCTAAGACTTGTGGCCTAGTTTGGAGAAGGATAGGCCAAGCCTATCAGGTTCTTTCTCCCTGCCCAAAGTTCAGACCAAGGAATACAGAATGAAGTGTAATGGCAGAGAGTGCTGAAGCAGACAAGCTGTGTAGATCTAAGAGTTGAGGCAGGCATTATGAGTCAGGTCCAAATAGAACACAGGGAGTCAAGTTGGAAAAGGCATGGCAAGTTTTAATTTTTGTTGGATTTCAGTTGCCATGAGATTCCTTGTGTACGCATATAATAATCTTTTCTCCAGTAAGCTTGGGAGGGTCTCAGATACAGCCAAAAGAGCCCTATATTTCACAATAGCTTATTGTTGTTTTTTTAAGGAAAAAAAAAAAAAAAAGAGAAATGCTAATAACCATTATGGAAATTTTTTTTAGTTGTGAATAAAATACTTTCTAGCTCTGGTCATTTTATAAATAATACACCCAGCAGCCCTATCTTTGAGGGCTCTACAACTTTTGTCTCCATTTTTTTTTGTAGTTCCCAGAAAGCCCTACCTCCCAATCTCCCTCACCACCTAGTGTTTTCTCTGGGCTTCAAATATTCAGGTAGGAACTGTCTTTGACCCAGTTACTCTGCTAGAGAAAGAGGAACTAAAAGAAAACCAAAAACCAAAAACCAACAGGTTAAATGTAAACAAGCTAAGTCATAAAATGTTTTGGAAACTAGATGAGGGCTTTAAAAGAAATCTCAATTTTTTTTTTAGGAGATACCGGAGGTTGAACCCAGGACCTTGTACATGGAAAGGAAGTGATCGGCCACTGAGCTACATCCGAAAAAAGCAGTGAGAGGTTACCTTTAACCAGATAGGATAAAGAAACATTTGCATTTTCCTACTCTTCTTTACAGCTTCCATCTCAAAAGAAGAGCACAATTTTTATTAGAGGTTAATCCCTCTCTCTCTTCAAGGAAGACTGTACTGATGATATCAAAGAAGAAATACTAGATTGTTACCCCAGAAGCCAGGCTGACTCAAGTCTATTCACAGAAGATATACATCAACTGATCACCGCGAATGACCACATTATCTCTTACTCTAAATATGGCAAGTGATAAGTCATTGTACTCGCTGGACACGTCTAAGGATACCTGCCAAGTTGGTACAGCTTATGTACCTGGGTTTTACTTGGAATTCAACTAGAAAAGGATCTGAGACCCACCCCTCTCAAATACCAGTAGATGAAATAATAGACTGACCTTCAGACTTTCATGGAGCTGCAGGGCCTCCTGGGCTCCCACCCAGTTCCTGGCCAGAAGCAGCTCTTGTGCACACCTGAGAGCCAGTGAAGCAGACAAGTCCTCTTCTCCTACAACTGCAGCCAACTCGGCAGCTGTTCTAAGTGATGCTGCATCTCCCTTTTTGGCCAAAACTTTGGCTGCATCATACGTGGAAGTGGCCCCTAAATAACTACAATATAAAAGAAAACCCAAACAAAGTGTTACAAACAGATCTCTTACTCCCACTTCCCAGAAGGTCAAATCATTTCTTCCTGTCCACTTTGCCTCGTGGGCTTTGCTGTGGTCCCAGGTGTGTCACTGTCTCTAGCTGTTCCTGTCAAGGTTGCGGCCAGCATGGCTCAGCAAAGAGTATAAGGACAATTTCACATAGGTTAAGGGCAAAATGGAACCTCAAGAGTTGGCAAGAAATCACTTCCTTCTATTTCCCTTATTTGATGTTATAAGACATCAACAGAAAAAGGTCTAATTTCTGAGTCAGCAACCAAGGTTTCTTGAATGGTTATGGTAATATCAATGATTGTGATCTTGAAGCATCTTATGAAGCTGGTTTCATACCTACGCATACTTACTTACTTTTAGCCACTTTATCTCCATTTCTAAACTTCTTACTTTTATTCTTGTCCTGCTCTTCTAGGCAGAAACCCTTCAATGTTTGGGTGCACTCCTGTTCCCCTCAGGCTTCTTACCATTTGGCTGCCATGGCATAATGGCCATCTTTTTCTAGAATGGCTCCCCAGCTGAGGTACAGGTCCTTTAGGATTGGGTCTTCTGGGCGCAGCCGGGCCTTGGCAACTGCAACAGCTTCCCTAGAGGCAAGAACAGATAATTAACCAATATGAAAAGGCTCTTCTCTTTGAGGTCCTAGGAGGGACTTTTAGATAGGATAAACTATCCCTTTTGTGTTGTCTATACTGTTCCAACTTCCTACACAAGACTGTATTCCTGCACTACATGGGCAATTTAATAAAAATGCACGCCGCACTCAATTCTTCGCCTAGGTTAGCAGGTTTTAAAGTATGGTTCATGAGCCCCTGGTGGACTCCAAGACCCTTTCAGGGAGTTCATGAGATCAAAAATAATGCTAAGAGTTTATCTGCCTTTTTTACTGTTGATATTTGCACTGACTGTGCAAAAGCAACGGTGGGTAAAACAGCTGACATCTTAGCAAAAATCAAGATAGTGGCTCTTGAAGTAAACAAAAACAAAAACCAAATGTCCTATAAAGCAGTAAAAACTATTAAATGAACAAAGAAAGCCTATCACTTCACAGAAAGCAACCAATAGTATGTTGACAATGACAAAATTTGAACTTTCAAGTTAATGACCTACACCTTCTGAGTTGTAGTCAACATAAAGTTGTAGCTAGAATAAACATGTTTTAGATTATGGTGATCTGGGAAGAACAATATTTAAGAAATATTTTGGGATTCCTTCTTCCAGCCATGATAGAGTAGTAACTGGGACCAGACATGCCTTTCTGTCATAAAACTGAAAAACTGGACAAAATATGTATGAAACAATTGTTTTCAGACTCTGGACAACATGACTTTTCTCAGGATCATGCTCCTGAGAAAAGGAGAAAAATGAGGTGTTCCCTATTAACGCCTCTGGCTTTCCGTTTGAAGGCATTTTCCAGGAGGAACCTGAGTAGAGCCATAGCAGTTTCACTGAGTTAAGGAGAGATGAGGTAATTGCAATTTGAAGTGTAGGACAGTCAGGACGAAGGAGTTGCCCAGAGAAAGATCTCCAGAACTTTGCTGAAAGGTCTCACTCAATGTCTGGCTGAACACAAAGCTGTCCATGAGGAGGATGGAACTTCATAAGGCTGGACAAAGAATGATTAGGAACAACTCTCAGAACTCATCCAGGGCTTAAAGACATTTGAGTTCTGACAGAGTAAAAAATCCCTGTTGAATGTGCTAGGTATTCAGTACAGACACCAAAAGGGTCCTACCTTGGTAGAAGGGCCAAATAAGTCCCAGAGTAAGGGTTTCTAAACCTGCACTAACAAAGCTTAAAAACAAACCTTGAAATATCAAGCTGATCCACAAGTAACTTCACTGCCTGCCAAAACAAAGTCCAACATTCTTTTAAGGAAGACAACAAACTCCCAAATAGAATAAACACAAAGAAAATCTCACCAAGGCACATCATAACAAACTGTTGAAGTGGTACAATATTATTTGAAGGTATGCTGTGATAAGTTAAAGATGCTTATCATAAACCCAAGTAGAACCATTAAAAAACAAAACAAAAGAATATAGATAGAGAGCCGCGGACCCGGTGCCGAAAGCGGCTGTAGCCGGAGCCGGCGGCCGAGACAAAGGCGAGGATAGCACCGGTTATGAGTGTGTGGATTTTTGAGTGAACCTCCAACCCAAATGAGAAGAAACCTTCAAGGAACAGTGAGCCTACAGAGTCATCTCTATGCATAATATGGAATTTTCTCAGCCCAGAGTTAGCTGAATGGGTTTCTCTGTTGACAAGGAGTGGTCTTTGATACATTTTGACTTCAGTTTGGTATAAGGTGTGAGGAGGCACTGGAAACCAAACCCAGGACCTACCATGTGGGAAGCAGGCACTCAACTGCTTGAGCCATATCCATTCCTTGCTTGTTTGTTTTTGCTCATTGTCTGCTCATTGTTTGTTTGTCTTCTTTAGGAGGCACCAGGAACCAAACCCTGGACCTCCCATGTCGGAGGTGGGTGCTCAACTGCTTGAGCCTCATCCATTCCCCTAAAAGCCCTAATCTTAATTTAATCAAAGACATCTCAGCTGAATCTAATACAATCAAAGGGTATCACATCCAGAGGAACAGACCAGTTTACAAACATAATCCTTCTTTTTTGGAATTCAAAAATAATATCAAACCTATACAGTAGGGAAAGTGAGAAGGCAGAGGAATTGATGTTGGTGAATAATATGTCTAGAGAATGCTGCTCCCCTTTTTTCTCCTGTCTCTCTCATTTGTAAATCAAAAGACTGGGCTTTCAATTCACTGCCAGTCACTAGCTAAGTGGTCTTGGATGATTCACTTTGAGCTATTTGGCCATAGTGTCCTCAGTTTTAAAATAAGTTCCATAATGTTATCTTTATGGTCCCTTCCATTTCCAAAATCCTGTGAATGTATAAGTCTGTGAAATACCCTCTTGTGTTGTAGACCAGGCTGACCCCTTATTTATGTGTGGAATGTGCTGAGCTGTGTATAAAAGCCAAATTTAGATGATTTTGTAAAGTGCTCTCCCTTATTATCTTAAAATAAAATTTTTAAAAATTCAAAAAAAAAAAGAATATAGATAATATACCAGTATTGGAAATAAAATGAAATACTAAAAATATTCAGCTGATCCAAAAGAAAGCAGGAAAAGAAGAAAAAAGGAACAAATAACCAATGGGACAAATAGAAAGCAAGTAGCAAGATGGCAGATTTACATTAATGTACAAATGGTGTAAACACTCCAATTAAAAGGCACAGATTGTCAGACTGAATAAAAAACAAGACCCAACTAAATGCTATCCACAAAAAATATTTTGCTCCTTCTGTTTGTTAACACTTCCATATGTACTGTAGTGAAAGAAGAAGCACTTGGATGAGAAGGATTCATACCAATCTCAGGAGAGTGGCTACTTCTAGAGAATGCTGAGATGAGGACAGTATTGGGAAAAGGCATTTCAACTAAATATGGAGTATTATATTATTTCCTAAAACAAACAAGCACAGCGAGCTTTTGTGGTGGCTGGCAAGACTGTCTCCTTTCATAGGTGGGGCTTAAAAGGGAGTTTCTCTTTCAATAATTCATTAAGTTGTACATTTGTCTTATGCTGTTTTCTCTTTCTGTGTTACTTTAACATTAAAGGAGCTTATTCTTAAGTATAGGTGGTTGGTGCATGGATGTTTGTTAAGCTAGTGTACATAAGTTTCTGAATGTCTGAGATGTTTAATTATAATAAAGATTTTAGGTTAGCAGGAAACACAACTGTTAAGTAGATTAGTTTCACATTATATCCAACTATTAGCTTAATTCCAGGGTCATACAGACCTGTAGAAATGGTTTGACTTGAGCAGCTCCACAGCTTCATATACTTTGTGGATGGAAAGCAGGTGAGAGGCAGCCTTGACATACTGATCCTGAAAACACAACTGTTTGGCAAAAGCTTCCACAGCCCACAGCCACACGTGGTAGCCAGCTTAAAAAAAAAAAAAAAAAAAAAATCAAAAGACCGTAATTTTAAAAGAAATTAAGCAAGTTTAAGGGAGAAAAAAAGGTCAGGTAAATTTGGGGTTGAAAAATGCTTTTTTTCCATTGTCACTTCATTAAGCAGAACATTTAGAACTAACTCAACTGCCATTACAGGTCATCTGCATCATCTGCCTAACCCCATCTGTACATATAGAAACATGAATTATTTCTTTGATCATATAAAACATACGGTAAGGCACCAAATTCAAAAGGTACAAAAGGATAAGGAAGTCAGAAGAGTGGTAACCCCAGTTGAGAAGGGGGTTCATAGTGACTAGAAGGGAGACTGAAGGGAGCTTCTGGGGTCCTGGTACATATATAAAAAATGTTGTATGTCTTGATATGGGTGCTGATTACAAGGGTGTATTCATAGTTTGTGAAATTCACTGTATACTTGTGATCTGTGTACTTTTCTCTCTCTATATATAATGTACTTCAAATAAAAGCTAAAAACAAAACAAAACAGGACATGGCATAAAAGCAAGGTTTCTTTGTTATCCTGGCACCAATATTCTACCCCACCTCAAAGTTTTTTCCCTGGAGGCAACCATTATTACCTGTTTCTTTGGAAACTTTTGGAAATAGTCTGTGACTATACAACCACACATGTATATGTAACGACAAAATAGCATATATTCTGTTGTACATCTACGCCTTGATTGATTTTGCTTATTATATTCTGGAGTGTCATTCCATATCAGAATGTACAGCACTGTCTCATTCTTCTGGCACCTGTCTTACCTTATGTATGTATGTACAGGATTTAGCCAGTCCTTTATTGATAGGCATAGTTTTTTGCAATCTTTTGCTATTACAAATACTGCTGCAAGACAGTATGTGTATCTGTTATTTTGCTTGTGAGTATAGTTAAATTCCTACAATTAGAATGGCTGAGTCAAAGGGTACATGTGTTTTAAATTTTATTAGACACAGCCAAATTGTCCTTTGTGGAATTTTTAGCAATTACACTTGTGCCATCAATATATGTCAGTGGGGAAGCGGCTGTGGCTCAATCAGTAGAGCTCCCGTTTACCATGTGGGAGGCCCCGGGTTTGGTTCCCGGGGCCTCCTGGTGAAGGCAAGCCTGCCCACACGGCGTGGTTAGCTGACCCAGCGAGCACAAGCAGCAAGGGGGGGGGGGATAAATAAAAAAAAAAAAAAAATCTTAAAAAAAAAATATATATATATATATATATATCAGTGACCTTATTTATTAGTGCGCCTACTGCTAAAGAGATTAGCTTTGCATCATACTAGTAATTTGTAAGTAATTTTGAGCTCAAGACTGGTACCGCTAAGAGCTATCTTTGGAAATATCCTAGAAATGACAGAGCTTTTGCTGAGAACATACCTACTGGTGCCATAGCCACGAGATTGTCTGTCAGCTCCCCTCGTTCTGCTGCAGTCTGGAGAACACCTTTTAAATCTCCTTTCCAAAGCATAAGCTGGTGAAATAACTCTGGGTGACCATTTTCCAAGTGACCTTTTCCTGTTTGGAGGAGAGATAATATTTGGAACATGTTTCAGAAACATGTATTTTCACGGACTTCTAGAAAAAGAGGATAAAAGAGTGGAACAGATGCCTAGAATATATGGTCACTCGCTAATAAGTAAGTCACCAACCAGAGTGATCATAACAGGGCTTGAAGCCCACCTACTCACTTGTCCATCCACCCACTTTGTACTCACTCATTCACTAAGAAATGCACATTGTATATTTAGGGTCCTTTGCTAGATGCAAAGGGTGTGTGTGAATAAGCAAGTTGGAGAGCTCAAAACCTACTTAGTTGACATGTACAACTAACCATCACAATACCACAGATGGCAGCCATAGAGTTATCTGTAGTGTTAGGGGAGCATAAACATGAAAGGGATTATGCTGACTGCATCTGCCTTACCTTCAACCTCTATCATTTTGTACAGGGTAGCCCTGTCTGTGAAAAGTCCCAGGTGAAATCTTTCCTCAAGATCAGCAGACACATCCTCATTTAACTCTGTTCATTAAAAAAGACAGAATATTAGATTAGGTTATTATAGAGGTTACTGTATTGCGTCCCATTCCTTTGAATATATTTCCAGAACACCCATTTAAATATTGAGAGAGAGAGAGTCCTGTGCCCGTTTACCCTATCGGAGACTCCTACTTGTTACAAAGGTAGCAAAATAAGAAAAGAGAGTTTGCTAAACTCAGCCTTGGCAAAATCCAATGACACAATACAGTTTGTTTAAAAAAGAATTACAGGTTTTTTTTAAACAAAAACAAACCAAAAAACCCTGGGATTTTAAAAGCCAACCCAAATTTCAACATGTATTTAAATTAAAAACAAACAAACCAAACACTTAACAAGTAAAGAAATATCCTTAACATTCATGGTGATCTACCAGGGAGGGATTCAATATTTATTCAAGTTTGGTTTTAAACAAGTAATTTTCCAATAAGGGAAAGAATATAAAAATATATGATTAATTGTATAAATTATAGGCCATCATTTACAAAATTGAAGGCTAGGTATATAAAAGCATAAGGTATTTCTGGAAAGAGACAAGAATCTAATAACAGAGTGACCTTTACTTCTAGTAAAGGATTGGGTGTTGGGTGTGTAGGTGTTGGGCAATTTGATGTAATTATGAATTCCAAAAATAGGATCATGCTTGTAAACTGATCTGTTAATCTGGGCATGATTAAGTTATGATTAGGGTGTTGACTGGGCCACGTCAGTAGGGCATTGAGCCCCAACCCTTGGTGGGTGGGGGAAGAAAATATAAAAGGCATCACAAAGAACAGAGTTGCAGCAGTTTTTGAGTTGCAGTTCTGAAGTTGGAGTTTTGATGTTGGAGAGAAGGCCCCAGGAGAAGAGAAGAGAGCCGTTCACCTGATTGTCTACAGCTGACCTTGTGGAGGAAACAGAGGAGCTAAGCCTGGAGAGAAACACAGCCCCGCGAAGAGAGGAACCCAAGAAGCCTGAATCCTGGCAAACGTCGGCAGCTGTCTTACTCCAACATGTGGCAATGGACTTTGGTGAGAGAAACTTATGCTTTATGGCCTGGTAACTGTGGACTTCTATCCCAAATAAATACCCTTTATGAAGACCAACCCATTTCTGGTATTTCGCATTAGCTCCCCTTTGGCTGACTAATACAGGGTAGAAGATTTACTTCCTCTATTTTCTTTCATACTCTTTGGATTTTATCGTGTACATTCCTTTTCAACACATAAAATTCAAAATTAAAGAAATACAGTTGTTCAACTATTAAGATAAGGGGCATTAAATGATAGCTTTGAAAACCAAAAACTTCCATCAAATTTTTAAAAAGGAATTAACATTTTACGGGTATATATTTCTAAGAAACAAATAGTTCTTATTCTACATAAAGTCACACTGTTCAATGGGGAAAAATAGTTGGAGTTGATTTAACTGAGGCACGTAAGACAACATACCCATCCGAGCACACAGATGGCTACTAACAACTAGATGTATAACAATAAAAGAAGATTACCATGTCTCAAAGGTATTGGGTAGTGTTGACAATTGGGTTAGAATTGGGAATTTGGCAGTGGGATGGGGATGGGAGACATGCTGGAAAAGAATGTAGGAATATAATTTTAGACATTTGTTCATTCATTCAGCAAATTAGTAAGCATCACTTCTGTGCCAGTATTCAGAAGACTATGGAAGTGTATTTTTGTACCTCTGGAATGTTTTACAGTGGCTAGTACCAAACAGTCCTGATGAAGTTCCTCTTTGGACCTATGGTCCAGGCTTGTACTCAGTGGAAGCATGGAACGAGCTTTTCTCTTCTTGATTAAGGCTTCTGAAATGTAATAAAAGTATAGGCAGTCTGACTCAAGAAGAGCTAATCAGAAACACAAAACTGAACTTGCCCAATTGTGTAAATGTAACCTACTGGATGGATACTACTGGGTACAGAAAATTCCTATTACAATAAAGATGCTTTCAAATTAAATTAGCCAGGTGGCAATGTTCATAATATATGCAAAAATGCTTTGCAAACACTGATGAAGCAGTATCAACAACTGTGAAACAACACATCAAGTGCTAAATAAACTTTCTAAAGCATGACCCCCAAATTGAAACATAATCAAAATACTTTACAAATATTTAAAAACAAAACAAAAGGAAACTTAAATTTCAGTTGCATGTTATAATTTAGGATGCTTTAGCAAAATATTTTTATTATTAGATACCAACCTGGCTTCTCTTTAGGTGGCTCCTTTTTTAGTAAAGTGATTTTGTTATTAATGGTGACTTTTGACTTTTCAGGGCCTAAGGAAACTGGAGGGTAGATAATTGGTTCTCTAGAAACTATATCATGGGGGAAAAAGAAAGAAAGAATTTAGGGTAAGAACAATGCAGGATCGAGTTCTTTTAAAAATTTAGAAGTAGAACAGTAACATGATTTTATATATTATCAAAACATGAGATTTTGGAAAGGAGGCATGGGTGGACACCCCTTCCCCACCTTATAAACGGGTTGAGGTACAGGAATCTGAAAGTCTATTATTTAGAACTTGACTAAATGATCTAAGAAGAATTTATAAGTTTCTAGCCTCCACAACTTAATATAATAGGCCCAGGAGTTCAACCTTTGTTTAGGTGACAAAGCACTTTTTACATATTTAGGCTAATAAAGTATTAATTGCATATTTAATTATATGAACAAGAAATTCATTTACCAATAGAAAATATTACGTGTATTTATTTGATAGGGGTCATAATCCTGAGCATACACAATCACACTTTTTTTTTTTTAAAGGTATTGATTAATAGGGTTAAAGAGCATTTTGTACAGCTATTTCGTGATAAAAAGCTATTTTGACGAACCCAGGAAATAATTCCATTAAGTTTTTGCTCTTTTTATTTATCCAAACCATGGATGCAACAAACATCCTTTAAGATGGAGAAGGTCAGGGATAGCTCTGTACCATTTATTTTGGCCATTTTAGTTCTGTTACATCAAAATATTTTGTTTTAGAATTAAGCATGAGTCACTGCTTCTACTTATACTGTTTTCTATTTAATCGTTCATTTTAACAAGTAACAGACATCAGAGGCTTAATGTTAATATATGAAAGAATTAACATATCAAAGTGCTAAGATTTAATCCAATAACAATTTTTTCCCCTTCAAACTAGAAATAGACTGCATTATTGGAGATTAGTGATGGAATCCTAAAAAACTACTTTGTGAGAAATCTGAGAACTGCCACTATAGATTAGCAGACTGGAAGAACCTAATTAATCATTCATACATTTTTTTGCTGTGAGATGAAAGAAAGCCAGGAACAAACTATAGGTAGGAAGATTAAGACTTTGCAAGTTCCCACAATGGTGGTAGATGGTAAGCTAGATATTTGTGAGTCAAATGATAGAGACAGTGGTTTTCTTTCAATAATACATGGTTGATGATGTTATGCTGTTAAAACTTTTCCAGCAAGTTTCTAGGTACATATCATTCTAGCTTTACTTTGTCCCGTAGTTTTACCCTGGCCAAGTTGATAAGAGATGTTTTCTCTACAGATCATTGCTCTTTCCATCCCAATCATCTACTAGATCCTCTTAAGCCAGAGGTTCTTAACCTTTTTTATCCCACAGATCCATTTGCCAGGCAGGTGAAAACCATGGACCCCTTACTAAGTTCACACTATATATACTGTGTATTATTTAATAAATATATCACACCCGCACCAACATGTCCCCACAAAAATGTTTTTTTCAATTTCAGTTCAAGCTCATGGACCCCTTGTTAAGAACCCTTGTCTTAAACACTTCAAAGGTGTTTATTTCAGGCTTACAAAAAGGTTTGAAAAATACCACCACAGTTTCCAAAGGCACCAAAGATACAACCTGGGTTAAGGAGTTGAGAAAATAGGTAGGTCCAAGGCAAAGAAGTTTCAAACTGAATAAAGAAATAGCTTGGTGTCCTAGACATGCTTAAGAAGCCCTAGGGAGTCAGCGAAACACAGGATTGGACCACATACCCACTGCAGCTAGGCTGCAGGGCGACTCTGGCTCCTGTATTTCCTCTTCACCCTCCTGGTCTGATACACCATTTTCAATCAGTCCTGTGTTCTCCTTTATGCTCTCTTCTTCGTTCCCTTCAAATGATTCCTGCTTTATAGGCATTCTTGAGGTGGCCTTTTTCTTCTTTTTGGGTTTTGGCTTAGGTTGAGAGAGCCTTTTCTTCTCTAATTCAATACTTTTCTTGCCTATAGGAATCATAATAGGAAAAAGGATAGACTAAAATATACATTCTTGGTTAACTGTACTCTAGGAAATCATCACCTATATATCTCATTATCCTTCTTTTTCATAACACACTTACTCTTTGCCTTCCTCTTGTGAATTTTAGAGTTACAGTACCAAACTAAATAAACCAAACCAATCTCTTGGGATTTCATTAAAATTTAAACATAATACCCAATTACCCCTGAATCCTCTAGTGTGTAACCTATAAACAAGGACATTCTCCCACCCAACCACAGTACAACCATTAAAATAAGGATGTTAACATACATTACTGCTGTCTACTCCAGACACTCCATATAAATTCTGCCACTTGTACCAAGAAAGTCTTTTAAAGCAAAGGGATTCAATCTAGGATCCTGAATAACACTTAGCAGTCATGTTTCTCTAGTTTCCTATAACTTGGAACAACTGCTCTGTTTTCCTCTGATTTTGATGACTTGAAACTTTTAAAGATCATAGGAGTTATTTTGTATAATTTCCTTCAGTTTGGTTTTGTCTAATTATTTCCTCCTGATTAGACTGAGACTAGGCATTTCTGGCTGGAATACATCGAAGTGATGCTTTGTTCTTTTCAATGCAACCTATCAGGTAATACACATTTCCTATTTGTCTCATTACTGATGATGCTTACTTGGATCTCTGATTAAGGGAATGTCCTGAAGGTTTCCATGTGAAAATTCTTTTCCCTTTGTAATTACTAAGTCTTTATATCCAGTAGCCTTAGAATCACTGATCTCTCCTAAATGAATTATTACTATATGACAATTACCAGATGATGATTTTCTAATTCCACCATTCTTTCCAGATCTGTTAGTTGGCATTCTCCTATAAGGAAGAATTTTTGCTTCTTGCATTCATGTATTCAGAGAAATACAGACTCATGGATTCTTATTTTAGGTTATAATCTATTACTGGTATTTAATTTATTTTTAGTTTAAATATTTTTGTCCCTTGCTTATTTTTAAACCAATTTTATGAGGTATAATTTAGTATAATAAAATATACCTATTTTTAAATATTCAATGAGTTTTTGACAGATGTACAATCATGAAAACACCACTACCGCCCCTACAAACAAGATACAATTCCCATCAACTCAATGTTCCCACATGTCTCTTTGTAGGTAAGATGTCACCTATTCTCAAGCCCTAGGGAATCACTGATCTGCTGTCATGATAGCTCTGTTTTGCCTATTCTGGAATTTAATATAAATGGGATTATACAGTGTGTAGTCTTGTCTGGCTTCTTTCAAGAACCTCAGTATCTTTTGCTGAGTAGAAGCCCACTTAAGGATATATGACTATTTATTCACTTGCTGATGGATATCTGGATTATTTCCTGCCCTTGGTGATTACAGATGATTGAAGATGCTATGAACACAAAGGCTATTTTAAATAGCAAAACCGTAGAAGAAAGCCCTGTAATATAAATAGTGACTTTAAGTATAAAAGGGTTAAACTCTCCAGTCAAAAGAAAAAGATTGGCAGAATGCATAAAAAAGCACGACCCATGTGAATATTCTCGCTGTCCTGATTTTGTGATATCAGGGTAGGCTAAATAATTGCTATATTAGAAACCATGGACGTGTCTGTCCCCAGACCTAGTTTTTCTTCCTAGGTCTGGTTTTCAGAATGCTGGTGATAAACAAAGCCTGATTTATTATATGATCATCCTGTATGGGAAATGACTGTAACTCTAGGTTTTGTTTTTTCCCATTTCCTTTTTTTGAATATCCCAATCCGTTAATTATATTTTATTTTTAGTTCTTTTTTTCTGAGTTTCCTTGTATTTTATCTCTTGCATTTAAGCTTATCACTATTATTTCATTTTCCTATTAATTGTATTTGGTTATTATATGGGCTTCATCTTCAAGGAAGGTTTAGGTCACAGAAGGGTTACAATGGGGGTTGCAGAGGATCATTGGTTGGGGATGTCTGGGATGGGGGATTCATGGGAGTAAGTTCATCTGAATATACATGAAAGATATATAAAATTGTTCAAATGATCGAGGGATGGGGCATGGTCACGGTGGGTAGATAATCACTCAATAAATGAGGGAATACTGAATTCCCAGCCTGGAGAGCTCTGCCACATTCTCCAAGGGAGCAGCAACAGTCCCCCGAGTACAGGGGCAGTGTCTGGCAAAGGAGGATGGCCCACTGTTGGGTTCTTGTTATTGATGACTAGCCTTAGGAGTCTTTGCTCTTGTAATTGAAACTTGGCCTACTGTTATGGGGTGCCTAAGAGTTGCCACCTGAGAGCCTCCTTTTTGCTAAATGTGACCTCTCTCTAAGCCAAACTCAGCATATGAATGCATTACCTTCCCCCCAACGTGGGACATGACTCCCGGGGATGAGCCTCCCTGGCAACGAGGGACTAATACCAAGTGCCAACTGTAAATATGACTGGTAAAAAACTTTGAATAAAAGGGGGAAAAGGTAAAGACAAATGAGTTCATGTGCCTAAGAGACTTCAAAGAGAGTCAGGAGGTCATCCCAGAGGTAATGCTTACGCACACCTCAGTAGGATCTCATAGAACACCAAAGTGGATATCACCTCACACAGAGGGACTCCTGAGGGTTCTGGAGACACCCAGGTCCTATATAAGGGGGGATAGCCCCAGAGATTGACGCCTTATCAGTGGGCTCTACTTTGGAATCTGTGCTCCTGAGAGTGACAGAGTTGGACTCAAATAAGTCCTCCCTGCACATGGTCCATCAGTCCCTTCTATTCAAACCTATATGTAAGGCTGGGGTTTGTAGGTGTACTTCCAGAGACTGGAGCCTCTGGCCTGCCTATGTGCCAGCCATGCCTGGAATCTCGGCAGAGCTGCAACTCCTACTCTACAGCTCAATGGACTCACCCAAGTCACCTGGTGAGAAGATGACGATGATGGACAACGGCCATCCCAGGGAATGGAGAGAGCCTGCAGCTGAAGGCAAGATAATCCTATCCACTGTATCCATGGGATATAAACCCTCTCTCACTTGGAGATGGAGTGGACATCACCATTCCAGTCCCCTCAGGATTGGGGGAAGAGCTATGGACTAGATTGGACTTAATGGTATTCTGTTGTAGACATATTGGGATTCAAGCAATGGAAGAAATTTTAACAGTGAGGTGAAGCCAGTGGCGACTAGACGCTTTTGGGGTGGGGAGGGGAAGGGCAGTTGTAATACAGGGGCTTTTTCAGGACTTGGGGGTTGTCCTGAATGATGTTGTGGTGACGGATATAGGCCATTTTACGTCAGCATATACCATGCAGAACTGTGTGGGAGAGAGTGTGGTCTACAATGTGAACTATGGTCCATGCTTAGTGGCAAAGCCCCAGGATGTGTATAGCCATTGCAGGTGATATGCCACACTAATGAAAGATGTTTATGTGAGATGTTATGGGAGGTATGGGAAGTGGAGATCATGGGAATCCTTGTAATTTTTGTGTAACATTTATGTAATCTAAGCATCTTTTAAAATATATATGAAAAAAAAAAACAAAACAAAACATTTATGTAAGCAAAAAAAAAAGAGAGAGCAGGAAGACGGATGTGGCTCGGGTGGTTGCATGTCTGTCTCTCATATGGAGGGACCTGGGTTCGCTCTCTGGGACCTTCTGGTAAAAATTAAAAAAAAAAAAAGATATAGAAGGCATGTGGGCCCCAAGACCCCATGTGCACGTGCGCTGCCAGGCCCCGTAAGTGGGTGAGCCCCACAGGCCCCATGTATAGGTGCACTGTCAGGTCCCACGAGCCATGCAGCAAGATGACGTAATAGTAGAGTGACACAAGGGAGAGCCAAGACAAGATGCGCCAAAAAACCAGGAACTAAGGAGGCGTAGGCGGTAGAACACCTCTCTCCCACATCGGACGTTCCGAGGATCAAATCCCAGTGAAGACAGGAGAAGGATGAGAAGAGAGGGCAGGAAACGGACACAGAGTTGCCCAGCGAATGGACACAAAAACAGCAAAAATGATGGTGGTGGTGGTAAAAATGGATAAAAGTAAATAATAAATAAATAAAGAAAGAAAGTCCTTTAAAAAAAAAAGTAGAGAGAAGTAAGATACGGACTTTAGTTAGTAGTAATACTTTGACAATACTTTTTCATAGTTTTTTTTTTTTTTTTTT
>JAKSZT010054012.1:2588959-2609506 GCA_026826555.1 Tolypeutes matacus
CATTTCGAGTCTGCTGTTGTATGCTTCAAATGTATTTTTTACTTCACATATTGTGTCTTTTATTCCCACGAACTCCGTTACTTTTCTGTTCATGATTTCTAATTCTTCTTTACTTTTGCGCAATGACTTCTTGATGTCATTGATCTCTTTAACTATATTCTCTTTCATCTCATTAATTTGATTTTGGAAGGTTGTGCTCATCTCACTGTTTAGTTCTTTCAAATTCTGCATCTCTTCTGGGACTTTGCTGTATTCCTTTTCTTGGGCCATGTATTCTATTTTCTTAGTATGGCCCGTAATTTTTTGTTGGTGCTTAGGCATCTGGTTAGTTTGTATTTTACTTAGACGCTCTATCTCTTTCTCTTTTATGGGGTTTTAGTGGCAGGCGGCTGTGAGTTACCACTGCTCTTTGGTTTTTGGCTCAACCTTGATTGTTAGGATTGTTCTGCTGGTTGCTCAAAACTGGGCACTGGACCCAGTAATTGGTTGTAGAGTCGTTTTCTAGGGCCTTGGGCAAGGAGGCTATAGAGGCCAGGAAAAGATTCTCTTACTTATTAATTTTCTTATGTGCACTTCCTTGGTCTGCCAGGAGATGGCGCTTGTTGGCTGCTCTCAATTCAATGCCTGGTCGAAGCGTATTTGTTGTGACACAGACCAGATCAATGTGAATAGAGCTTCCTGTCTGGGGGCTAGGGCCCTGTGATTCAAACTTTCTGAGAGAGTTCTCCAGACTTCTCTCGTAGTGTCCCCCTTTTCCCAGCTAGGAAATATTTCCACTCCCTTCTGAATCCTCAACAATCAGTCCCTGTTAGTAGAGGATGAGATTGGGAGGTTTGTATATCTTTAGCCCCTTGCAGGCTCCAAGGCAAACAATGGCGCAGCCCCACCCAGCCTGGAATGGCTCTCGGGGCCGGGCAGACCAAACCTGGGAGTCCAAAGCAGGGTCATCCGCAAGCTCTCTCTCCCCTCTCCCGTGGTGTCCTCAACAATTAGTCCAGGCTAGAAGAGAGGGAGGTTGCGAGGATCGGATTTCTCCAGTCTTTTCTGGGCTACCAGGGCAAACCGCCGTGTGGAAGGGTCCGTGGGGCTCCGCAGCCCAAATTTCAGGTCCAAACCTGAGTCAGCCTAAGGCTGTGTCCCTCTCTCTCCCCTTTCCGGGAGTAGCAGATCCCTGAAGCCCCCTTTGTCTGTGGTCGCAGGCCCAGGGGCCGAGAATTCTGAAGAGTGTGGGGGAGGGTGCCGGCAGCAGCAGAAGCTGCTACTCGCAACTCACAGTTCTGTAGTCGCGATTTCCCTCTTCTGTCCCTCTCTCCTCTGGGTGGTGTGCAGCCTTCACCTGGTGACCTAAACCCTAGAAGATCTTTTTTGGTGTTGTTTCAGCTTGTCCTCTAGCTATTTTTCTGGAGAAGAGGTTCCCGTGTCTTACTAGTCCGCCATCTTCCCGTAAGTCCCTCCATAGTTTGTTAATAAATGTTTCACAACAATGCAAAGTATTTGTGGTGGGGTGATGTGTGGGAGCCCTGTATGATGTTATGCATGTTTATTTTGTAAGTTCACAGTGTTTACTGAACACTTATTATTTATATATGTTCATGTATGAATGATATACTTCAATAAATTGCTTAAAAAAAAAAAATGCTTGACTCAACAATTTGCTGTCTGCAAGTGATTCACCTTAAAGTCAAAGATGCAAGAATTTAAGGCAGAAAGATGGAAAAAATATACCATGCAAGTCATAACCAAATGAGAGCTGGGTGACTATAGTAATATCTGATAAAACAGACTTTAAGTTAAAACCAATTACAAGGGGGAGGGAGTGGGGTATATGGGACTCCCCTATATTTTCGATGTAACATTTATGTAATCTAAAGCTTCTTTAAAAATAGAGAAAAAGGAAAAAAAACAGTTACAAGGGACAAAGATGGTCATTACATTTGATAAAAGGAACAAATCAACAGGAAAATGTAACAATTATAAATATATATGTACCTAACAGCAGAGACCCAAAATATATAAAGCAAATACTGACAGAGTTGAAGGGAGAAACTGACAGTTCTACCTTAAGCAGGAGACTAAAACATACCATTTTCAATAATGGATAGAACATCTAGTCAGAAGATCAATAAGGAAATACAGGACTTGACTGATACACTAAACTAACTAGACCTAACAAACACTGTACCTAACAAAAACAGAATACACATTCTTCTTGAGTGCACCTGGATCATTCTCCAGGATATACCATATCTTGGGTCACAAAAGAAGTCTCAATGAATTAAAAAATACTGAAACCATACAATGTATATTCTCCAACCACAGTGGCATAAAGCTAGAAATCTAAAAGAGAGAGAGAAAGGGAAAATTCACAAATATGTGGAAATTAAACCACATACTCTTAAACAATGGGTTAAAGAGGAAATTAGAAGCAAAATTAAGAAATATCTTGGGGTGAATGAAAACGAAAATATAACACACCCAAAACTTATAGGATGCAGCAAAGGCAGCACTGAGAGAAAAATTTATAGCTCTAAAATGTTTACATTAAAAAAGACTTCAGGGGTCAGATGTGGCTCAAATGGTTGGGTGTCTGTCTGCCTTATGGAGGGACCTGGGTTCGATCCCTGGGATCTCCCGGTTAAAAAAAAAAAAAAAAAGACTTCAAATCAGAGAACTAATCTCAAAACTGGGAGAACTAGGAAAAGAAGAGCAAACTAAACCCAAAGTAAGCAGAAGGAAGTAACTATTAGAATGACAGAGATATAAATAAAATAGAAAACAAACAAAAACAAAACGAGAGAATCAACAAAACGAAAAGTTGGTTCTTTGAAAAGATTGATAAAATTGACAAACCTTTAGGTACATTGACAAAGAAAAAAAGAGAGGATAGGAATAACGAAAATCAGAAATGAAAAGGGGGACATTACTACTGATCCTGCTGAAATAAAAAGGACTATGAATGGAAACTCTGAACTGTATGCCCATATATCAGATAACCTCGATGAAACGGACACATTCTTAGAAACACACAAACTACCCTCATTGCCTGAAGAAGAAATAGAAGATCTTACCAACACAATTACTACTAGAGTTTGACTCAGTCATCAAAAACCTTCCAACAAAGAAAAGCCCCGGACCAAATGGCTTCACAGGGAAACTCTACCAAACATTCCAGGAAGAATTAACTCCAGTTTTGTACAAGCTGTTCTAAAAAACTGAAGAGGAGGGAACACTCCCTAACTCATTCTATGATGCCAACATCACCCTCATAACAAAGCCGGATAAAGATATCATGAAAAAGAAAAGTATAGACAAATATCTCCCATGAATATAGATGCAAAAATCCTTGCAAACCAAATTCAACAGCATATTAAAAGAATTATACATGATAATCAAGTGGGATTTATCCTGGGTATGCAAGGTTGGTTCAACATAAGAAAAACAATTAATGTAATACACCACATTAACAGAATGAAGGAAAAACCACATGATCATCTCAACTGATGGAGAAAAGGCATCTAACAAAATACAGTACCCTTTCTTGAAAAAAAAAAAAAAAAGGAAACTTCCTCAACATGATAAAGGCATATATGAAAAGCCTACAGCTAACAGCCTATTTAATGGTAGAAGACTGAAACCTTTCCCTCTAAGATAAGGAACAAGACAAGGATGCCCACTTTCATTACTGGTATACAACACTGTACTGGAAGTTCCTGCCAGCACAATTAGGCAAGAAAAAGAAATAAAAGACACCCAAAATAGAAAGGAAGAGGTAAAAAACTTTTCCTATTTGCAGATATATACAGAAAATCCTGAAAAATCCACAACAAAGCTCCTAAAGCTAATAAATGAATTCAGCAAAGTGGTGGGGTACAAGATCAACACCCCAAAAACAGTAGTGTTTCTATATACAAGCAATGAATAATCAGAAGAATACATCAAGCAAACAATTCAATCCACAGTAACAACTAAAAGAATCAAGTATCTAGGAATAAATCTAACCAAGGATGTAAAGGACAGGTACACAGAAAACTACAAAACCTTGTTAAAAGAAATTAAAGACGACCTAAATATATGGAAGAATATTCCAATTTCATGGATTTGAAGACTATCATTAAGATGTCAATACCACCCAAAGCAATTTATAGATTCATTGTAATCCCAAGCAAAATTCCAACAACCTTCTTTGCTGAAATGGAAAAGCCAATGATGAAATTTACATGGAAGGGGAAAGGGCCCTGAATAGCTAAAGCCATCTTGAAAAAGAGGAATGAAGTTGGAAGACTCATACTTCCCAATCTTACTTATTTACAAAGCCACAGTAATCAAACAGCATGGTACGAGCACAAGGACAGACATACAGACCAATGGAATAGAACTGAGGGTTCAAAAATCAACTCTCACGTTTATGGCCAACTGATTTTTGACAAGGTGGCAAAGACCACTCAAGTGGGAAAGAACAGTCTCTTTAATAAATGTTGCTGGAAGAACTGGATCTCCATTTGAAAAAAAAAAAAAGAGGATTACCTCATACCATATACAAAAATCAATACAAAAACTCAGCCATTTTTGATCCTGTCATGTGACAGAAAGGAGAGGCTCAAGGAACTGAGGTCCTGGGGAGAGATGAACTATATATGCCTGACAGCTTGCAACTAAAATAAAGACAGTGGAGCAGCAGAGCCTGAGAGAGAAGGCCTGCTTACAGCAAAATTCCAGAGGAAAAAGATAAGCTGAGAACTGAATTGCTGGGTACAAAGACACCAGAGATTGATGATTTGGGAAATTCCAAGCTTCAGGAAAACAAGCCCCCAGAGGATAGCGGCCGATGTGAGGACTTATCTAAACTTGGAACTTTTAAATTAGGATTGGAAATACAGTTATCCAGGAAGGATTTGTGGAAAGTCTTACTGTCTGAGGCTTAGACCTGTTTCCTATATGCTAAACCAACAGCTTTTTGCAAGAACTGTATGAGCAAAACCACTGTCAGCCTGGACTAAAAGAGACAGGAAAGGGAGAGAGTGAAGGAGAAAACAGATTCAAGGGAAAAACTGAGGTCTGGAATTAAGACATCTCCTTGGGCCAAGAGAGGGACCCCACCTATGTGTGTGGAAAGGCAGAGTTTGCACAGGCATTTGAAGAGGGTGGATCTTCCAAGCCCGTTTTTCAGGGAGGCTTTGGCAGCCCCAGGTTACAGAGAGGGTGGAGCACATCCCCTGAACATTAGAGAGAGTAAGGTCGTCTCATGGTTCTGAGGGGGTTGGGTTGGGCCTGTATGCAGAGATTAGGGAGAATGTTGCAGACATCCCACTGTACTAAGGGGGTTGAGATGGGACTGTGCCCCAGAGATTGGGGAAAGTGTGACCTGTCACTCCAATGTTCCTGGAGGGTGAGGTCTAGAGCTCTGCCTTCACCCAAATGCTTGATGAGGGGCAACCAAGAAAATGGCCATTGGGCAAGCCTGTGAAAGGGGTGGGCCCCCATGAGGCACCATCGTCCTATAGATGACTCTCAGGCTGTGAAATCTAATGGAGTATGCCCTGCAGGTTTTTGGAACTATCTGGGACCCATGACATCTCTATTCAGTTTCTCCTGTGGTAATGCAAATGTTTATCCTAAGTCTGTGCCCCTTTTGCATACTGGAAGCAGATAACTTGTTTTGTAAGTTTCACAGGTCCACAGCCAGAGAGGACTTTTTACCCAAGACACACTGCATGCCTTTAATTGATTTTTATGTGATTTTGTGCTTAGCATTGCTATTGAAATGATTTAAGGCTTTTAGATTATGATATAATGAATGTATTTTGCATATGGAAGGAAATGTCTTTTTTGGGATTCTGAGGGTGGCACGTGGCAGTCTGAAATTATTTTATGAATCCCAAAAAAGAGAAAGAGTCTGAGACCTTTTTCAACTGGATTACCTTCATGAGGCATGACTCAGGTCAAGTCTCTGCCCTCTTGCTGGGTCCAATAAAAAACAGAGACACACAGGAAAAGAGAGTTCTGCCATTTCTGATCCTGTCATGTGACAGAAAGGAGAGGCTCAAGGAGCTGAGGCACCAGGGAAAGATGAGCCATATATACCTGACAGCTTGCAGCTGAAACTGGGAAGAAAGTAGAGCAGCTGAGCATGAGAGAGGATGCCCGCTACGAAACAAGCCCTATGTCTCATTGCCCACAGCTGAGCTCTAGGAGATGGTACAGCATGGAGCAGAAGGCAGAGACCAGGCAGAGATCGCCTGCCCTCTTGTTTCAACATGTGGCAACTGACTTGGGTGAGAAAGTACCTCTTATGGTGCCTTGAGTTGGACTTTTCGTGGCCTTGGAACAGTAAGCTTTTACCCCAAATAAAATTCTAAAAAAAAAAAAAAAAAAAAAAAAAACCCAACTCAAAATGGATCAAAATTCTTAATATAAGAGCTAAAACTATTAAACTTCTAGAGAAAACATAGGAAAGCATCTTCAGAACCTTTTGTTAGGCAATGGGTTCTTAGACTTGACATCCAAAGCACAAGCCACAAAAGAAAAAACAGATAAATGGGACCTCATGAAAATTAAAAACGTTTTTCCTCAAAGGACTTCATCATAAAAGTAAAACAATGACCTACACGATGGGAGAAAATATTTGGAAACCACGTAGCTGATATAGCATTAGTATCTAGAATATAAAAAGAAATGCTTCAATTTAACAACAAAGAGACAAACAACCCAATTAAAAAATGGGCAAAAGACTTGAACATATGTCTCTCCAAAGAAGATATACAAATGGCCAGAAAGCACATGAAAAGATGCTCAATATTATTAGCCATCAGGGAAATGCAAATCAAAACCCACAATGAGATACCATTTCATACCCATTAGAATGGCTGCTATTTTTTAAAAAATGGAAAATAACAGGTGTTGGAGAGGATGCAGAAATATAGGAACATTCATTCATTGGTGGTGGGAATGTAAAATGGTGCAGTACCTGTGGAAGACAGTTTGGCGATTCCTCAGAAAGCTAAGCATAGAACTACTATATGACCTGGCAATCCCACTATTCAGTATGTACCCAAAAAAATTGAAAGCAGGGACTCAAACAGATATTTGGACACTGATGTTCATAGTGGCATTATTCACAATTGCCAAAAGATGCAAGCAACCCAAGTGTCCATCAACCAATTAATGGATAAATAAAATGTGGTATATACATACAATGGATTATTCAGTCATAAAAAGCAATGAAATCTTGATACATGTGAAACATGGATGAACCTTGAAGACATTATGCTGAGTGAAATAAGCCAGACACAAAAGGATAAATATTGTATGATCTCACTGATTTGAAACAATTAGAATAAGCAAACTCAGAAAGTCAGAATCTAGAATATGGGATACCAGGGACAGGGTGGGGACAGGGAATGGGAAGTTAAAGCTTAAAATTTACAGGGTTCCTATTTTGGTAATAGATGACAGTGATGATAGCATAACATTGTGAACAGTGACAGCACTGAAATATATATCTTAGTATGAGGAATACAAGAAATGTTAGATTGTATATATTGTAACAGAACAAAAATATTTTAAAAATCCATGGAGCTATACCAAACAAATAGTGAATCCTAAGTTAAATCAGGGACTATAGTTAAGAGTACAATTATAAAAATGTGCTGTCATCAATTGTAACAAATGTTCCACACCAATGCAACGTATTGGTGGTGGGGAGGTATATGGGAATCCTGAATTTTATGCATGACTGCTGTAAACCCACAACTTCTCTAATAAAGGGAGAAAGAAAAAAAAAAGATGCTATGAACATTCTTGTACAAGTCTTTATATTGCCATTTCAGTTTCTTTCTTTTGGGTAAATTCCTAGTTGTTTAATATATTCTATCTAGTTTTCCAGCTGTTTATAGTGGGTAGGCAAGTCTGCTAGCAGTTTATCTTTCGTAATCAGAGATGGAATTCTCCTGTTACTTATTTTCAAGTTTAAATTCCCCCAGAATTGGTTGTG
Source organism: Tolypeutes matacus (assembly GCA_026826555.1). NCBI lineage: Eukaryota > Metazoa > Chordata > Mammalia > Cingulata > Chlamyphoridae > Tolypeutes > Tolypeutes matacus. The sequence goes on from JAKSZT010054012.1 coordinate 2,596,950, forward strand.
GAAGCCTTTCAGGCTGGCTTGTCTTTCTGATGTGTCCTTTATTATTTGAGCACTTTCTTCCCTTCTGGCATAAGATGAGGTTCAAGGCTCATTTTGTATTTTCCCTTTCCCCAACTTGGAATCAGTCATTTCTCCAAAAGGCCCTGGCCTCTTTTAATGGAGAATGATATTTAATTTAGACACTAATAACTAGATGCTAGATATATTTGTTACTATCTGAGTGTTTCTGCTCTGGCCCCTCATGATTGCCTTCCTTGCTAAGGCTCCAAACCTCTGTGAGAATGTCACTATTGCCTTGCACAAATGTCTACCCTGCTTGACCCTCATTGACTCAATTAGTAAAGATGGGAGAAAGGGAGTTAGGCAAGCATTTTATGGGTTCCAGGTTCTGACTGACCTTGAGGGGGCCGGGAATGATCTTGCATAGAAGTGAGCCATTTATACACACAGAAGTCATCTGCCCCTGAGTAGATGCAGTCTGGATCCAACGGGGACCACACCACACAAAGAAGTCGACCTCGATGTCCTCGGAAATTGTACAGAGGCTCCTCCTGGAGAGTATCCCATACCTAAAACAAAAAAATCACATGACTGAATAGAAAATTCTGGTTATTCTATTGTTTGTGTGTGTAAATTTTTCAATTTTTTTAAGCTGTTGACTTATTTCCTCTTGTGATTTCTAATTTTCTCTTAGGAACTCAATTTCAGAGTGCAATTTCTTATGGAAGGCTTATATGCTGTGGGATGCAGAGGCATTCCTATGGGGAGACTGAGTGAGATTCTATTGGTGCCCTATGGATATCACTGTCCCAAATCAGTATTGTGTGTTCACTTTTGGGCTGAGCGTTTTGGGTCATGAAGAGAATGCTAATTCAGAGCCCACACTGCATGTGTGGTGCATGTTTAAGGTTCTAGTTTTCCACAGGTGATTCTTTGGCCACCCCCCTCAAACATTAGACCCTATTTCACAAAGGGCAGCCCTTCATTGCCCCCAGCTTTGTGAAGTTTGCACAATTACAACTCAACAGTGAGACAGACATCCATCAGAGATGTCAGAACCCCAACTCCTAAGGCCTATGCTCGTTCTGATATCCCAAATTCCTATCTCATTCATAGCTCTGGCTTGGCATTTCATTTTTATTTTTCAGAACTTGGAGATTTCTGACTTACCATATTATTACAAATTGTGTTATTTAGTAGCCAACATTTCTGTGTTTCAACAGGAAAGTATTTCTCATATCAATTTAGTCTACCATACTGATAGTAAGAATAACTTTTTTGAAATGTTAGATTTTAGCTAGTTCCTATCAGTACTTTCCCTTTTATTGAAGTTTAAAACCCAGTCTTAGCCTGCCAAGAGCCCAGATATGTGAAATAAAATGAAAATGCCTTCTAGAACAAAAAAAAAACTCCCTTCTGAAGAGGATGCTGTGGGTAAGGAGAGGAAAACATGTACATGATTGGGGGAACAATTTTAAGTTAGAGTACAGAGTCAAGATTCCATAGGGTCAAGGACATCATAGTACCTGGGCTGTACCATCATAGGAAGCAGATACCAGCCTTCCATCATGATGTGGACTCCAAGCCAGTCTAGTAATCTTGGCTGTGTGTCCTGAGAGGGTCCGGTAAGGCTCTGTAATGGTCACTGGAGATTCAGGATTGCGCTCTAGAAGGCAAGGAGCAGATGTCATTGCTACAAGTAAACAAAAAAGACCTATAGGTTCATATGGGAGGGTATTAACATTGTAAGTGTCAAGATTTTGCCATGAAAAACAAAAACAAAAGATTTTGCCACATGCTTTCCAGCTGACTTTTAGCAGGCAATATTGTTTAATGATTGAATATGAGCACACCCATAGTGCCTGGCATGTGGCTAGCCCAGGAGAAGTATTAGCTATCATTTTTTTCCCCTAAAAGCCACCAAAATGAAAATAATGCCTTCTAGATGTGATCGTGAGAACATATTTATATGGTAATCTAGCTAAAAATGTTTAATTCTAATCTAATTATGAGAAATTATTAGACCCAAACTGATGGGATATCTACAACATAACTGGCCTGTATTCTTCAAAAATGTCATGAAAGAGCAAAAGAATGGTTAAGAAAATGTTTCAGATTAAAGGAGACTGCAGGGACATGACAATGAAATGCAAATACGTGATCTTGGATTGGATCTTGCATTGGAAGAAAATAGTATTACTAAAAAGGATGTTATTGGGTCAATTGATAAAACTAGAATATAGATGGTAGATTAGATCATATTGAGTTAATGTAACTAAAGCTGAACGTGGAACTGTGGTTACGTAAGGGACTATCCTTATTCTTACAAAATATACAAATATTAAGGGATATGGGGGTATGATGCATGCAACATACTCAAGTGGTTCAGAAAAAATATGTACACACACATAACAGAATGAAGCAAATGTGTTAAAAATTTGAATCTGGGAACGAGTGTATGGGAGTTTTGTACTATTCTTGCAATTTTCCTTTAAGTTTAGAATTATTTCAAGGTAAAAACAAAATGAAATTAATTCTGGTAGTTTTCCTCCATTTTGCACTTTTCAGTAAATACTAAATAAAATACAAAATAGGATGGTAGTGTTATAGTAGGCAAAGATCTGCATTGCTATTAAGAATTAAGTTTTGGGGGAGCGGATGTGGCTTAACCAGTTGGGTACCCACCTCCCACATGGGAGGTCCTGGGTTTGATTCCCAGAAGACAAGCAAGACAGCGAGCTGATGCAACAAGGAGACACAACGAGAGATACAACAAGCAGGGAGTGGATGTGGCTGAAGCCATTGGGCACCTTCTTCCCATATGTAAGGTCCTGAATTTGGTTCTTGGTGCCTTCTAAAAAGAAGATGAGCAGACACAGAGAGCACACAACGAACAGACACTGTCAGCAGACAGCGAGCACAAACAACGAGGGTGGGGGGAAGAAATAAATAAATAAAACTAAAGGGAAAAAAAAAAAAATTAAGTTTTGCCAAACTGAATGCTTAATTTGGAACCCTAGTCATTACTGTAAGGACAAGGATCAGGTTTCTAACACAACATGCTCACTAGTCATATACTACCTACAATTTATTACTAGAAAAATCTGGTTGGGCACCTGCTTTGCATGTATGAGGTCCAGGTTCAATCCCCAGTAACTCCTAAAAAAAAAAAAAAAATCTGTCTATACTTAACACTTTCCCATATTGCTTTATTTCAGCAGAGCCACTGCCAGAATCAAATTTTTGTTACAAATAAGGATTCTCAGAAAAGCCACTGGAAATTAGTTCTAGTAAAATCAAAAAAGACTATTTTCACTATTGATGAGAGCACATACTTAGCAGTATTCTGGAAACAGCTTAATGTCAGATGATAATATCTTCATACCAAAAAATGATCCCATTTCCCTCAGATAAAAAAACAAAAGGCTATCCTGACCAATTACTATAGCTCTCCGAGGTCCTGATGGTGGGTGGTGGTCAAAGAAATGAAGACTTCTTAGTGAATAAGTCATATACATATGGAAAAGATAATTATAAGGCAGAGAATAGTACTTGCTATAACTCATGCAGGCTCTGCAATTCAGACTGGGTGGGGCCTGAATCTAAGCTTTATCATAAACTAACTGTGTAACTTAAGAAAGCTAACCTCTCTGGGCTTCAATTTAATCATCAATAAAATGAGAATTACAATACCTACTTCACAGGTTGTAAGAATTATATGCAATCAATGTGGGAATGGTGCATGGACAAAGTATTAATTGGTACAATCATTTTGGAGAGGCACTTGACATTTTGGAGAGCCACTTGACAATAACTATAAATAACAAAACATTTTTAATGCCCATATTCCTTAACCTGGCAATTCTACTTTTAGAAGTTTTCCACAAGAAAAAATATTCACACAAGTTCACAAAGATATATAATGCAAAGGCTGTTAACAGTAATATTACTTAAGTTGCAAAAAAACATAAAATATTAGTAATTTACATGTTAATCAATTGGGGAATGGGTAAATTATGGTATGTTCAGATAATGGATTAAATACTAGACATCTTTTAATAGGAGTATATGTACTGTCATAGAAACATGTCCCAAGATAGTTCCTCTAAGTTTCGAGAAGAAAAATTGCAAAAGGCATGTATATAGTGATTTCTTTTAAGCTAGGTATAGATGATTTTCTTTTAAACAAATACATATGAATGCAAACATACATACTAACATATGCAAGTATGTAGTTTAATAGATACTTAAAAAAATCTGGAGAAAACATGCAGCCAACAATAATATTGGTTATAACTGAAATATGGGATTATGGGGGGGGGGAACTTTATTTTCTAAATTAACATTTTTGTCATGTTTGAAAGAAGTCTTTAAATAAGATAAATATATTACTTTTAACGGCAGACAAGAATAACATTTACTTTAATGAAAAAAATTAAAGAAAAAGGTAAAAGACTGGAATGGAAAGTAACTGAACACATGATATTTTTAGTGTGGAAGATACTAGTTACCTATGACAGTCTTCAGATTGTGCACATAAATGACAGCATTGTTGGACCCAGAGGCCATCAGATAGCTCAGCTCTGGCTGGCTGCCATGTTCATGATGCCAGCTAATGGAATTCACCAGCTTGTGGTGCTGCTGGATGGTGCAGATCAGTTTCAAGTTGGGAACCTGAAATATTTCTATTGATCTGGAATAAGAAATACACCAAGACAAGAATAATGGATGATCAAATTACAGTCCAATGCAAATGGATTATCTTCTTCATTCCATCAGTCAGGGAAGGGTGAAACAGAAAAGGATAACACTATCTATCACTGTAAAGGTCATTCTCTCATTAAAAAAAACTAGGTACAAAAGGTTGTTCTCTCACATCAGTTCATTCAGCTTTTACAAAATCCTAGCAATCTCTGGAAAGCTGTATTCATTAGGGGCTTGTAATATAAATTGTTAGGGAGAAGCTAAAAGAGAATAAACGAGCCAATGGCTGTATTAAGACTATGTTACTTCCCATAAGACTAACTTCAGATCTCGGGCCTCCAGGACTGTAAGATAACACATCTGGGTAGTTTGAAACCACCAAATTTGAGGACAATTGTTACAGCAGTAATAAGGAACTAATAAACATAATATGTAGTCATTTCCATCTGGTTTCCTTTGCTGAGCATAATGTTTTTGATGCTCACTCATGTTGCATGTATCAGTAATTTGTTCCTTTTTATGAATAATATTCCATGTATGGCCATATGACATTTTGTTAATCCATTCAGTAGTTGATGGACATTTGTATTGTTTCCATTTTTTTTTGCCTGTTATGAATAATGTTGCTGTGAACATTTGTGTACAAGTATTTGTGTGTACCTATTTTTCAATTTCTCTTGGGTAGATACCTAGGAGTGAAACTGCTGGCCTGTATGATAAGTGTATGTTTAACTTTTAATAAAACTGTTTTCCATAGTGGGGAAAAAAAAAGACTATTTTACCACGATCAACACTGGATAGGGCACAGTGAGGCCTAAAAAGCAGTTCTGCCTAGGCCTACTTTAAAAAAAAATGGAGGAAGACTTAGGCAGTTCAATGCAAGCGACGAGCATTTTGTAAGGCAAAAGCCATGGAGAGAGCAGTGCAGCCAAAACACCCTCCTTGTATTGTGGAAAATATCCCAATAATTCTGCTGTCCTCAAAGATGCACAGAGCTCCTGGATCAGTCAAGGATATCAAAGACACATTGGAATGCCAAACAAAACTGGGATTCACCAACTAACATTACAGATGGTATTAGTCAGCTTGTGATCAAATATATGTAGTTACAAAGTTTCTTCTTTTTTAAAAATTTTATTTAAAGAAACAAACACATACCCATCTTCATTGCCAAGAGCCATGATTTTGCCATCTGCTTTCCAGCTTATCTCTGTGTGTACTGGCAATTTGTACTAGAAAGCAAAACAAAGTCATTTTGACTATAAGTATTTGCTCTTTTTTCTACAGCTTAAGAATCAATGATGACAGCATGAGGAAAAAAAAAAGCCCAGAGTTTAGAAATGTTCTAATTATACAATAGCCATTCTTAGAAATCTACATAATTAGTCAAAGAATAAGAACATGTGTTCTATTAAAATTTCCTGATTGGGACAAAAAAGGAGAGGTCAGTAAGTACTAAGTGCTTACAATGTCTAACCTTGTGCAGTGAACTACATTAAAATGATTTTTTATCCCACAATAAAGAATGAGACATATCTGTTGGCTTTGCCAACGTGAGGGTCACGGTCTTATTAACAAAAGCTGTACACACTTTCCTTGTTTTCTTATCTCTTCTAAGTTTCCTTTTCAGGAGCACCCCTTTTTACCTCTATATGTTGGTGTTTCCCAAGGCTGCCCAATTTTCTATTTCTAGCCCAGACTCTTCCTTTCAACTTCTGATGCGTTTATTTAATTGCCACCAAACTAAAAGCGTTAAGGAAGAGGAGCTTTTTTCTTTTATTACACTCCCAAATGTTAATGTTCAGACAATGTTTAAGATAATGAAAGAGTATAATGAATCAAAATGATAATTCTATTTATGAATTAAATGTTATTTTTATACTAGCCATAACAAAAATGAGCAATGATATAAAATATGTTCCTTTTTTTTTTTTAAAGATTTTACTTATTTATTCATTCATCCCCCCCCCGCTGCCTGTGCTCGCCTGGTCAGCCAACCACGCCATGCGGGCGGGCCCGCCCCCACCAGGAGGCCCCGGGAACCGAACCCGGGGCCTCCCATATGGTAAACGGGAGCCCCACTGATCGAGCCACAGCCGCTTCCCAAAATATGTTCTTTTGAAAAGGTAAGGATATATCACCATTTGTGGTTTAGCTTCAAAACAGTTCTGACAGAAATATGTTGATAGAATGGTAAAGCAAATGCATTTAAATGTGGGACTATGGGTAAAGGGTATAAGGGAATTCTTTGTATTATTCTTGAGTTTTTGTATAAATCAAATTATTTCAAGCTGAAAAATTACAAATAAATCCGTAATTCTGTCTTGAGCAAAACACCTTGCAGCTTCATTTGGATACTGGATTATATTTTTACCAAGGTGTTACTTTGGAGGAAGTGGCTGGCCTGGAAAGGATGCTTTACATCTAAGACCTGAATGTTTATAATAAATTGTCACTGCAAACCTTTTTGTTGTTGTTAAGTTCTTTGCTTTAATGAAGGATAAAGGCACCTGAGGCATGTGTTATACATAACTCATAAATCCACTCAGAGCCTTTTAAGAACATTGAAGAAATCTGGCTGAGAATGATGGCTATCTCCAATAATGGCATTTATTATGCAAGATAATACAGATGGGAAATGCAGAGAAATCCAAGATGTAGAGATAAATAAAAGACTTTAGACCACAAGAACTCACTTTGATTGAATTGGTATCCCTGATGAGTTTGTTGATGTCAAAGGCCTCTCCACTAAGCTTCCAGGGGTTATGCTGTAAGACAATCCCTTCCCCTCCACAGCTATATAAAGTAAGGGAAGGTCTGTCTCCTTCTCCTCCTATACGAGTCAAGAAAAGAAAGCTTGTCAGTTTTTTACTGCACAAGCTCAGTTATCTGTTGCTATAGTCTAAGTCAGACAATATATATGAAACATTTTACTGTTCTTTACATGGAACATAGTTGTTGGGAGAAGTAAAAGAAATAAGCTGATTCTACAGTAACTTCTTTGGTACAACATATTTGCTTTAAAAAATATTCTTCTGGTATTCAAAATAGTAGAGGTGCCAAAGCTGGGATCTGAAGACACACAGATATGTTCTCAACCAAAGCTTTTATCTTGAGAATTTACACAGATACTTAAAAGTATGTCAGATACTCATTTTAAAGGGTATTAAGAAAAAAAACCTACCACTTTAGGGCTAAGTAAAAGAAAGACAAGGCTGAGAGACGAGAAGAGGGAAAGGGGCAAAATATAATCAAAGGCAAGAACAAGAGATTATTTCAGAAATTAAGTTTGCATTAATTGTGAGTAAAGAGAGATGATCATTATTAATAAAGTGAAATAACATTCTAATTATCATAAAATGAAAAAGTGATACCATGTGGTAGTAAAAACACTGTACTGGTTATCAGGACCCAGCATGAGATAACTACAAGCACAATGAGAAAATTAAGCTCGAAGAGAAGAAACTGTTTTAGAGTTTGGGGAGACTTATGATAGAGGAATGGTTTCTTGCAAGAATTCTGACTTATCACCTGCTACTACTGCTTTCATGGAGCCCTGGGATACTAGATCATCTACATGACTCTTTCCAGCTTTAATATTTTAGGATTAAACTGAAAGAGAATACCCTCATGTTTGTTATAGAATGGCTCAGACACTTACCCAGTGACATAGGGGGTACTGGTGGTCCCCAGGCTAAAGTGTACACAGTCTTCTTATGGTATGTGCTAGAAATCTGAGGAGGCCTTTGAGAGGGGTAGGGGGTGGGGGGGCGGGGAAGAAGGGAGACAAACAGATTTAAACCAAAAAGCATAGTGGAACAAAGTCCATCTTTTTCTAAAAGGTCTTTATAACAAACTCAATTGCTGCTATTAGAGAAAAATATTTTACTAATGTTTTTCTCCACATAGTTAACTGTAAAGAAGTGAACATTTAAAGAACATAGCATGCAATGATATCTACTACAGAAATAAGTAAGTCCCAAGCATACTTTGCCCAGAAACAAAATGTTACCCCCACCCATCTTTCCAGTTTGCAATCATTTTCCTCATCACTCCCTCTGAACTGTCCAACTGGTTTAAGGATCAAATATTCTAAACTTACTATTGTTACATAGGAGCATAAAGGCTATCACAACTAGAGAAAAATAAGCTGTTTCTTCTATCTGTCAAGACAGAAACTTCAAATAAACTAATATTACTGTTACATATGTATTATCCCTTTCCAGATGTATCCATCTTATATTCAAGTGAAAGACTACAAGTCGTTTTAGACTTACCTTGTGACAAGAACATCACATTGTTAAACTAAGACAAGATTTTAGGGTACAGAGGCTTTTAAGTTTTTGATTTTGTTGTTTTAAAGAAACCTTGCAGCACTGTTATAATTTACAGTGATTCTAGATAATGAACCAACATTTCTTTGGATAAAAGAAGAATATAGTTCTGATTGAATGAGTAAAAAATGTATCTACAGCAACAGCCTTATTCCTACATGTCTTTTCTAGTGTTAATTTGAATATTTAGCTTATAATAACCAGAAGATGTTAATTTAACAGAATCAAAAATTTTATGACCACATAGAGGTATTTGGATTGCCATATGATTTTATTTTCCTAAATATCTCTTTGAAATAGTGCTTTTGTTTAAAAGAATAAAAAAGAACAAGAGTTAAATTATATTCTACATAAGTACTTAAATATTCACTTAATAAAAAAGGAGGTTAGTTTTATAGTATAAATGATTCTCAGAAATGAATTGTCTAGAACAGGGTAGATATGGCCAGTATGAATGAGGCATCTAATCTTATTTAATTTTAAGGACTTTAAGATATACAATGTGAGCCACAAACACAAGGTACATGTGTAAACTAAAATTCCCTAGTAGCTACATTAAAAAAAGTAAAAGAAACAAGCAAAATTTAATTTCATTAATATTTCATTTAACTCAGCACATAAAAAATATTATGTAAAATGCAATTGGGAAGCGGCTGTGGCTCAATCAGTAGGGCTCCCGTTTACCATATGGGAGGCCCTGGGTTCGGTTCCCGGGGCCTCCTGGTGAAGGCAAGCCCGCCTGCACGGCGTGGTTGGCTGACCCAGCGAGCACAAGCAGCAAGGGGGGGACAAATGAATAAATAAATAAAATCTTTAAAAAAAAAAAAAAAAAAAAAAAAATAAAATGCAATTAGGGAGTGGATGTAGTTCAAGTGGTTGAGTGCCTGCTTCCCATGTATGAGGTCCTGGGTTTGATCCTCGGTACCTACTAAAAACAAAACAAACAAAACAAAGGAAAAAACCAACTCGGGAGAGCCTGTGTAGCTCAGTGGTTGAGTGCCGGCTTCCCACATATGAGGTTCAATCCCTGGCCCTACCTCAAAAACAAAACAAAACAAAACAAAACAAAACAAAACAATTAAATTTTTAAAAATTATTGCAATATTTTACATTCTTTTTTTGGTACTGAGTCTTTGAAATCCAGTGTGTATTTTACACTTAGACTCAGCACATATCATGTCCTCAACAAACACATGTGGCTAATGACTACATAACGGACGGTGCAGCTCTAGACGCAAATTCCACCGTATAGGAAATAGAGAAATGAGTTAGAAATTACCACAAGGAAGTAATAAGACATAACCAAAATGTAAAATATTCTACCAAACCAAAGCCACTTATTTGGAGTCTTCAAACTGAAAAGGCAATGTTATGGAAAGAAAATAAGTGGAGGCCCTATTCTAGATTAATGGACTAAAAAAATAAATACAAAGTGAGAACCATGACTGGATATTAATTTGAAAAACAAAAACAAAAACAAACCCAGGGAAAACATTTTTGGCTCAAATGAGAAAATCTGAATATGGTCTGGATATTAGAACATATTATGGAATTACTGTTAATTCCAAGTGTGATTATGATAGTGTGGTTACACAGGAGAATGTCCTTATTCTTAGAATTATAAAGGAGAAATGACACGTCATGGTGCCTGCAGCTTAGTTTCATGTTTCAGGTAAAACATGTAAAGCAAGTGACATGGACATATTTACAGATAAAGTAAATATGGCCAAAGGTTAATAACTGTTGAATCTAGATGGAAAACGTGCTCTGCATTGGTTTTTCAACCTTCACACATGCCTGAAAAATTTTGTAAAAATTGGAAAAAAACAAAAGGAAATGGTTTGTTTTGGTGGTTCCCAGAGATCACATGGGCTAAATCACAATCTGAAAATAAAATAAATAAATAAATAAACAAACAAATAAATAAATAAAATTCAGAGTTCTAAGCCCCAGCCTCAGCACTGGAATCCTACTTTTAAAAAGCTTCCCAGGCAATGCTGCTGTATATTCAGGTTTATGAACTCAAAATTAAATCCATCACTGACATTTTGGTCAACCATTTCTTACTTGTTGGAATAGGTATCATACAATCCCACTTTTCCATCATCGGTTCCAAAGGCCAAGCAACCTTCCTTGGTTGGATGCCAGCACAGCTACAAAAAAAGAGTTCCCAAATAAGAATATATGAGAGGACTGCACACTGTTAGGGAATCCTCAAGTTATCTTTCAAGCATCCAAATGGAAAAATTTTTTTTTGCTCTTGATTTCTTCTAATTTTAAAAGTAACAAATTCTCATCATTTAAAAGAAACAAAGAAGCATTAAAAACAAACAAGTATAATTCAAACAACAACAACAACAAAAAAACACAAAAAAAAAACAAAAAATCACCTGTAATGTCACCACTAAAAAAAAAAAAAACAAAAAGCAAAAAACCCCATTATCAATTTTGTATCTCTTTCCAGACATTTTTTTGGTGTGAATAAACTTAGATACATACAATATAAAAAAACAAAAATAGGTTAAAACATTTCAACGATAAACAAATGCTATATCTATGACAACAGCTGAGTGAGGATAAAAGATTCTGGAACAATTTATAAAATGATTCTATTTATGATTAACAATATTGGAAAGCTATACCACAAATCATCATGGGTTATGGAAGTGGAACAAGGGAATGTAGGCTAGGTATTAAAGAAATTTTGTTCTCTTCACTTCTGTATTATTTGATTTTCTTTTCAATTACTGTTAGATCAAAAAGCCACAACAGGGGGTCGGATGTGGCTCAACTGGTTGGGCGTCCGTCTCCCATATGGAGGGACCCGGGTTCGATCCCTGGGACCTCCCAGTAAAAAAAAAAAAAAAAAAAGCCACAACAGAAGTATCAACTTGGAGAAAAACAAAAAAAAATTATATGTATGGTTTGTAACTTGCATTCCATGTTTTATAATTTGCAATATTCATGAATTATTAACATCTTTTTTTTTTTAACTTTATTTTGTACATTTAATAACTGAAAACATAAGCAATAAAAAACTAAAAACTAAACACAGAGGAATAAATATATACATTTCTCAATTAAATGTAATGGATACATGTAAATTTTTTTGTTGTTTTGTTTTTTGTTTTTTTGTGTGTGAATCAAACAATATATTACACAATATATTTAGTTCATAGTAATGCATTCATACAGTATTTGTCCTTTTGTGTCTGGCTTGCTTCACTCAACATAATGTCCTCCAGATTCATCCATGTTGCCATATGCTTTATGACTTCATTTCTTCTTACAGCTGCATAATATTCCATCGTGTGAATAGACCACAGTTTATTTATCCATTCATCTGTTGATGGACACCTGGGTTGTTTCCAACTTTTGGCAATGATGAATAACGTGGCTATGAACATCGGTATGCAGATGTCTGTTGGTGTCACTGCTCTCAGTTCTTCTGTGTATATACCCAGTAGTGGTATTGCAGGGTCACGTGGCAAGTCTATATTCAACTTCTTTAGGAACTGC
>JAKSZT010054012.1:2629506-2669993 GCA_026826555.1 Tolypeutes matacus
TGCTCATCTCACTGATTAGTTCTCTCAAATTCTGCATCTCTTCTGGGACTTTGCTGTATTCCTTTTCTTGGGCCATGTCTTCTATTTTCTTAGTATGGCCCGTAATTTTTTGCTGGTGCTTAGGCATCTGGTTAGTTTGTATTTTACTTAGATACTCTATCTCTTTCTCTCTTATGGGGTTTTAGTGGCAGGAGGCTGTGAGTTACCATCGCTCTTTAATTTTTGGCTCAACCTTGATTGTTAGGATTGTTCTGCTGGTTGCTCAATACTGGGAACTGGACGCAGTAATTGGTTGTAGAGCTGTTTCCTAAGGCCTTGGGCAGGGAGGCTATAGAGGCCAGGAAAAGACTCTCTTACTTATTTTCTTATGTGTACTTTCTTGGTCTGCCAGGAGATGGCGCTTGTTGGCTACTCTCAATTCAATGCCTGGTCGGAGCATATTTGTTGTGACACAGACCAGATCAATGTGATAGAGCTTCCTGTCTGGGGGCTAGGAGCCCTGTGATTCAAACTTTCTGAGACAGTTCTCCAGACTTCTCTCGTAGCTCCCCCCTTTTCCCAGCTAGGAAATATTTCCACTCCCTTCTGAATCCTCAACAATCAGTCCCTGTTAGTAGAGGATGAGATTGGGAGGTTTGTATATCTTTAGCCCCTTGCAGGCTCCAAGGCAAACAATGGCGCCGCCCCACCCACCTGGAAGGGCTCTAGGGACAGGGCAGACCAAACCTGGGAGTCCAAAGCAGGGTCAGCCCCAGGCTCTCTCTCCCCTCTCCCGTGGTTTCCTCAGCAATTAGTCCAGGCTAGAAGAGAGGGAGGTTGCTAGGGTCGGATTACTCCGGTCCTTTCTAGGCTCCCAGGGCAAACCTCCGTGTGGAAGGGTTCGTGGGTTCCGCAGCCCAAATTTCAGGTCAGAACCTGAGTCAGCCTAAGGCTGTGTCCCTCTCTCTCCCCTTTCCGGGAGTGGCAGATCCCTGAAGTCCCCTTTGTTTGTGGTGGCTGGCCCAAGGGCCTGAGAATTCTGAAGGGTGTGGGGGAGGGTGCCGGCAGCAGCAAAAGCTGCTTCTTGCAACTCAGTTCTGTAGTCGCGATTTCCCTCTTATGTCCCTCTCTCCTCCGGGTAGTGTGCAGCCTTCACCTGGTGACCTAAACCCTAGAAGATCTTTTTCGGGGCTGTTTCAGCTTGTCCTCTAGCTATTTTTCTGGAGAAGAGATTCCCGTGTTTTACTAGTCCGCCATCTTCCCGTAAGTCCCAACACCATTTGTTGAAGAGACTGTTTTTTCCCATCAACATGGGCTTGGTAGGTTTGTCAAAAAACAGTTGACTTATAGGTGAGGGTATAGTTCTGTATTCTCAATTCTATTCCACTGATCAATGTGTCTATCTTCATGCCAGTACCATGCTGTTTTGAGCACTGTAGCTTTGTAATATGTTTCAAGGTCAGGCATCGACTACACAATTTAAAAAAAACTTGTATCAAAATCCACATTTAAAAACTGGCAGCAAGATTTTTACCTTCTCTTACACATTGCAAGGTATGGCGGTGATTTTCTAGAGCTGAAGAGTGTTCATTCCTTAATATGAGTCACATGCCGTTCAGTTTTCCTTGATTTTCAGCTGTATGTAACATTTTTTGCAGTTATTTACATTCTACCCACTTTCTTCCTTTATATTACCTGGCTGGCCCTACATTCTTTTTTTCTATAATATATTTTTAGTTCTTTTATGTGCCAGCCACTATTCTAGCCCTAGGAATTTAGCAGTGAGCAAAAACACACAAAAACTCCTGCTCACCTGAAGCATACAATCTAGTCAGCGAGACATTAGAAGAGTATATTAGTGATACCTGCTAAGGAGAAAACAAAGGCAGGGAATGGGAATAGGAAGTGTGTTTGTGTGTGACAGAGAGTTGAGAGGGATTGCGGTTTTGGAAGGTAGACTGGGAAGACCTTCTTTAGGTAACATTGGAGTAAAGATCTTAAGGAAATGAGGGAGAAGCCTTCCCAATATCTAGATAGTTAGAAGAGTTAATGCAAAGACCCCGAGGGGAGAATATATCTGGTGTGGTTAAAATCAGTGGGTGAAAGAAGGGATAGAGTAGCAAGTGAGGTCAGAGAGGAAGAGAGAGTGGGAGGTTATGCAAAGCCTTATGGGTCATTGTAAGTATTTTGGCTTTTATTCTGAGTGAAATGGGAAACCATTGGCGGGTTTTGGAGAGAGGAGTGCTATAATCTGACTTTTATTTATGAGTGGTTCTTTCTGATTGCTGTGTTGAGAATAGACTGAGGTAGGGAGCATGGGGGCAAGAATGGAAGTAGGGAGACCAGTCTGGAGAGTATTGCATATTCCAGGTGAGAGACCACGGTGGCTTGGACTACGGTGATTGTGAAGGAGGGTGGGGAATGGTTGGATTATGCATTAAGATACCATGTTATACTAAAGACAGCTGATAGGATTTGCTGATGAATTGGATGTGAGGTGTAAAAAGAAGGGTGACACCAGGCTTTTGACCTGAGCAACTGGACGGATGGAATTGCCATTTACTGAGATAGAAGACTTCTAGAGAAGCAGGTGTTTTTTGTTTTTTTTATTATTATTATTTTTTTTCTTCTTCTTCTTTTTTAAATAGAGAGTTTACAAAACAATTATGCCTGACATACAGGATTCCCATACACCACCCCACCACCAGCACCTTGGATTCTTGTGCTAACTGTAGTCCATAGCTTACAAATATTTGGTGTATTTTCCCCATAAACCACCTGTGTTAGTCAGCCAAAGGGGTGCTGATGCAAAATACCAGAAATTGGTTGGTTTTTATGAAGGGTATTTATTTGGGGTAGAAGCCCACAGTTACCAGGCCATAAAACATAAGTTACTGACCTCATCAAAGTCTATGGCCACATGTTGGAGCAAGATGGCTGCCGATGTTTGCCAGGGTTCAGGCTTCTTGGGTTCCTCGCTTCCTGGGGCTCCGTTTTTCTCTGGGCTCAGTTCCTCTGTTTCCTCCACAAGGTAAGCTGTAGACTAAGAGGCTCTCTAGGCTCTGCCTCATTCCACAAGGCCAGCTGTGAACTGTCAGGCGAACGGCTGGTGTCTATCCTGGGGCCTTCTCTCCTTCCTCAAGACCAAGCTCCTCTGTGTGCTTACTTCCCCGGGCTCTAGCATTAAAACGCTGCATCAGAACTTCAACTCAAAATTCCAACTAAGTCCTCTGCTCTGTCATGTAGAAGGCACTGAAGGGGCAGGGACTCAACTAAGGGGCAGGGACTCAACGTCCTACTGATGTGACCCAGTCAAAGCCCTAATCATAATTTAATCATGCCCAGAGGAACAGACCAGTTTACAAGCGTAATCCAATATCTATTTTTGGAATTGATAAATAATGCCAAACTGCTACAGGGAGTAATCAGCTCATGAATAGTATTTAAAACCATGAGACTGGTTGACTCCACCATGGGAGTGAATGTAGATAGAAAACAGAAGAGGTCCAAGGGTTGATTCCTGCTTGGGGCAGCCACCACTTACATATCAGGGATATGAGGAAATAACAATATGTGGAGGAGTGGCCAGACACGTGGAGGAGTGGCCAGAGTAATGAGAAGAAAACCTAGCGTGTGTGGCATCCTGGAACCTTAATAAAGAAAGTCTCAAGGAAGAGTGAGTGACCGAATTTACTTGGATCACTCTCAGATGAGAACTGAGAATTGACCATTGGATTTTGCAACACAGATATTATTGATGACTTTGATAAAGCAGTTTGGTGAAGTGTTGAAGGCAGAAGCCTGATGGGAGAGGGTTAAGGGTGAATGGGAGAATAGGAATTGGATTTTAGGCAACTCACTCAAAGGAATTTTGCTGTAAAGAGAAGACTGGGGTGGGAAGTGGATGTGGCTCAAGTGATTGAGCTCCCGCCTCCCACATGGGAGGTCCCTGGTTCGGTTCCTGGTGCCTCTTAAAGAAGACAGTGAGCTGGCGCGATGGGCTGGTACAGCAGGCTGACACAGCAAGATAACACAACAAGAGACTAAGAAAAACAATGAGAGACACAACAAGGCAGGGAATAGAGGTTCCCGGTGTCTCCTAAGGAAGACAGTGAGCTAATGTGATGGGCAGGCACGGTGAACTGACGCAACAAGACACAGGGAGGAAAAGCATAATGAGAGACACAAGAGAGCAGGGTGTGGAGGTGGCTCAAGTGATTAGGCACCTCCCTCCCACATCGGAGGTCCCAGGTTAGGGTCCTGGTTCCTCCTAAAGAAACAAGGAAGATGAACAGACACAGCAAGTGCAAAACATCGAGGGGATTGGGAAATTAAAAAAAAAAAACCAGTAGCTGGAAGGTGTGCGGTCAGGAGAGGGTTTCTTTTTTTCTTTTTGACTGTCCTAAATTGTTTATTAGGTATGAATTTTACAAACATTACTTATATATTAGCGGTAACAGTGGAGCTGGAGAGTATTGCACCTTCTCCAAGCTGCACGGCGAGAACCACCAATAGTGTGGTGGAACAAGGCCACGGCTCTTGCGACCTGTAGATGTCAGCCCACGCATCTCCCTGTGCTTGTGGACTGGCTTGGTGATCCATTGGGTGTCAGGATTTCTTCTGGTAGCTTTATGGAATGGATCAATGAGAATAACCTCAAAGAATTTGTATGTGGAATCTTCACCAACCCAGTAAGAATTCAGGACTCTCAGTGCCCCACAGTGCTGTCCAGCTCGCTCCTCAGCAACAGACTGAAGGCTTCGAGCAAACTTCAGCTGCTTAACACCATGATGGACAGGCTTGCCATAGGTTGCACCCTTAGGAACGGGGCGTTTGCGGCACACGGCACACTCAAATCCTGTAGATGACATAACCTTGCTTGGCCTTGTATCCCATCCTGCGTGCTTTATCCTGTCTGGTGGGGCAGGGGGCCTTGTGGAGCGCAGAGAGCTTGCGGTACTGCCAGCAGCGGACCCTCAAAAGAAAGCGCATCACATCAGACGGCTTCTTCATCCATAGCTCCTGGATGTATTTATAAGCACCCATCTTGGCTTACCCTGATGGCTGCCACCTGATGGAAAGGAAGGCAGGAGAGGGTTTCTTTTAAGTTGGGCGATATTAGAATATGTTTGTATGTCAATGGGAGTGATCTAAGGAAAAATTTGATGTTGGAGAGAGGGAAGAAAGAATTATAGGAGTAATGTCCTTGAGTAGGTGGGAAGGAATTAGATTGGTTGTAGCTAGAGGTGTAGATAGTGCATTCGTAATAATGAGAGAGAAGATAGTAAATGTCTGGGCACAGATGCAGGTAGGTATATAGATTAGGTGGTGGGAGCTTGTGAATTTCTCTTCTGGTTGATTTTCTCAGCAAAATAAGAAAGAAGGTTACCAGCTGAGAGGATGTAGAGAAGAGATAATGGGGGTTTGAGTAGCAAGAAGTATGAAATTTGACTACAGGGCCTAGCAGAGTAAATGAACTAGGGGAGCGTAGTAAGAACACAGGCAGCCTTAAGAACCCACTTGAGAATTATGAATAAAAATGTAAAATGTAGGCATTTCAGTTATCCTCCCTGGCTTTTACATATTGAGAAAGTCTGACTTATATTAATCATCTACATGTAAATTACATGATAATAACTTTTTTGGAAAGGGTAGGTCATTCTCCCTAGTCTGCAAACCTAGCACTCGTTTTTTTTTTTTAAGATTTATTTATTTTTATTTATTTATTTATTTATTTATTTATTTATTTATTTATTTATTTATTTATTTATTTAATTTTTATTTTACTGGGAGGTCCTGGGGATCGAACCCAGGTCCCTCCATATGGCAGACGGACACCCAGCCATTTGAGCCACATCCGCCCCTATTTATTTTTAAAAATTTATCCCCCCCTCCCCAGATGGTTCTCTTTTCTGTCTGCTCATTATTTGCTCGCTTCTTTGGGAGGCACTGATAACTGAACCTGGGATCTCCCACATGGGAGGTGAGTGCCCAATAGCCTGAGCCACATCCACTTCCTGCGGGCTGCGGCAGCTGCTGGTCTGTGGCATCTACTTGTTTAGGCGGTGCGGTGTCTAGCTCATTGCAGCACGTACGGGTGTCTGATCGTCTTTTAGCACTGGAACCTTCCTGAACCTGGGACCTCCCATGGGCTAGGCGGGCACCCAACTGGTTGAGCCACATCTGCTTCCGAGCACCAAGATTTTTACTGTCGCTTTAGCTAATAGTGATTTTCTGCTGGGGGTGGGAGGCATATTTAGCCTTCCAGGGGACATTTGGCCAGGTCTGTGGAGACATTTTTGGTTGTCACAGTTGGGGACAGGGTGGTATTGGAGTGGGTAGAGGCTAGGGATGCTGCTAAAATAAACATCCTACAATGCGTAGGACAACTTACCACAACAAAGAATTGTCTGGCCTCAAATGCCAGTGGTGCTGAGGTTGAGAAATGCTTTTTTTTTTTTTTTAAAGATTTATTTATTTACTTTATCCATTTTAACCCCCTCTTCCCCATTTGCTGTTTTTGTGTCCATTCGCTGGGCAATTCTCTGTGTCTGTTTCCTGCCATCTCTTCTCATCCTCCTCCTCCAGTCTTCACCAGGATTCGATCCTGGAGACCTCCGATGTAGGAGAGAGGTATTCTGCCGCCTGCGCCACCTCAGCTCCTGGCTTCTGGAGATTTCAGAGCATCTCGTCTTGTCTCTCTCCTGTTACGTCATCATCCTGCTGCATGGCTCTCGGGCCCCGACAGCTCAGCGGCACACAGAGCCTGGCAGCCCATGCGCCTTCGGGAGGTTCCGGGGATCGAACCCAGGTCCCTCCATATGGGAGACAGATGCCCAACCATTTGAGCCACATCCGTCCCCCGAGAAATGCTTTTTATCATGGTCAAAACAAAGTCTAAAGTTGCTGGAATTTGATTTTTTTTTTTTTTTTTCTTCCCAAACTCTTGTTTCCTTGTTTGGCCCTGATTTTCACAAAGTAAAATTATATTGAGTTATGAGTATCACTTCAGCCCCTTTATTTTAGATTTTAATTGAGGCAAGAGGGAGGATTTACTTAGTCTTAAGTGCAGATCCAGATGTGGGATTAATTTAATGAGATCAGAAGCAAATTTGAAACAAAGAATTTTTTTTTACCTTGATTAGTGTAATAGCATGATTGAGCCAGCAAGCAGGACTTCATCTGGGACTTGGTATACTTTGTTTTGAGTTTCAAAATGAACTTTGAGTAACAAATAGGAGGTATTAGTTCTCTCAAATTGTGACTGTAAAGTTTAAGATACTCTCTCTTATCTGAATTAATGTAATCAATTAATTTTAAAATTTGGTTTATACCTGCTACTCATCAATGCCTGATGACTATAGGGAGAATTTGAAAAGTGATACTTACACTTAATCCTCTTCAAGTATAAGTAGATAGTAAAATGCCAGAACAAGGTTAAAGAAATTCAGATGCTGGTTCCAGTATACCACCTGCTTGCTGTGTGAGCTCTGCCAGTCTCACCATACAGTGTGACCATATGTGTATATTGTGTGTGTAATCATGCATCCTGGAGAATTGGTTCATGCCTGTCCTTCCTTTGCCCAGTTTATAGAGATAGGGTGAAGCTAAAGGGATTTGGGTTTCCTAGTAAGTGAAGGGCTGTTATCAGTGATAATGATTTTTTTTTTTTTAAAGATTTATTTA
Source organism: Tolypeutes matacus (assembly GCA_026826555.1). Classification (NCBI taxonomy): domain Eukaryota; kingdom Metazoa; phylum Chordata; class Mammalia; order Cingulata; family Chlamyphoridae; genus Tolypeutes; species Tolypeutes matacus. The sequence continues at coordinate 2,637,172 of JAKSZT010054012.1, forward strand.
TTTTTTTTATTCATTTAAACCCCCCCCCCGCGGGGGGGGGGGGGGGGGGCCATTTGGTGGGCAATTCTCTTGTGTCTGTTTGCTGCCGTCTCTTCTCATCCTTCTCCTGTCTTCACCTGGATTCGATCCTGAGAACCTCCGATGTGGGAGAGAGGCGTCCTACCACCTGCACCACCTCAGTTCCTGGTTTTTGGTGTGTCTCGTCTTGGCTCTCCCTGTGTCACTCTTGTGTTATGTCATCATCTTGCTGCGTGGCTCACCGGGGCCTAGCACCGCCTGGGTGCGGGGTCTAATGGCGCGCCTGCGCACAGGGTCTGATGGCATGCTTGCCTGCAGGGCCTAGCAGCCCTCACGCCTTCTATATTTTTTATTTTGCCAGGAGGTCCCGGGGATCGAACCCAGGTCTCTCCATATGGGAGACGGATGCCCAACAACCGAGCCACATCCGCCCCCAGTGATAATGATTTTTGAATTTCAAAATGATAGAAGTTGATCTGGGTGCCTTTCAAGCCTGCCTTTTATTGCTCTTTTTTAAAAAATATTTAAATTTTTTTTTTTTGATTCTTTAGAATGCTTACAGTAAACTAGAACTATAGGCAGGCTTAAAATGTAATATTTGTTAGAAAACAATTTATAAAAAGAAATGGATTCTAGCAGTAACCCATGCCATCATTTGTTAATTCCATCAACTTTTCTTGAGTTTTTTTTTTCCTCTAGTGGCTCTTCACAGGTTTCTCACATAAAAAGTTATACCAGGGGAAGCGGCTGTGGCTCAATCAGTAGGGCTCCCGTTTACCATATGGGAGGCCCCGGGTTTGGTTCCCGGGGCCTCCTGGTGAAGGCAAGCCCGCCCGCACGGCGTGGTTAGCTGACCCAGCGAGCACAAGCAGCAACAGGGGGATAAATGAATAAATAAATAAAATCTTTAAAAAAAAAAAAAAGTTATACCAGGTTTTGAATTATTTTCTAACTATTTTCAATTTTATCTTAAGGCTGCTTCATTGTTTTAATTCAGTGTTATTCCAATACTTGGCCAGGAGAGGGCACATAGGAACTTTTGATTTAATATACTTGTACATTGAATACCCCATTGGGAGTAATATTTTAAATTAATTTGATTATGATAGTTTAGTATTTGCTTGATAATCCACTTTATGAACCATTAGAGCTCTGGAAGCATTATAGGTATTTAGAAAACTATGTTGTTATCAATCCATAATGTGTTTAATTTGCTCAGCATTGCATACAATTCACCAAATGTGTATTGAGGATTTGAAGAGTGTTAGGCACTCTTATAGGTGTGGGGGATACAGAAGATATGGAACTTATCCTCCAGAAATTAAGATAGTGTTGGTTTCATTGGAGATATAGTCATGATGTCCATGTAGTTATAGATTAAAGATGGAATTAAAGTTAGGAAAGACCCTAGAGATAACTTAGTCCAAAACCTCTTTTCACAGATAAAGAATTTGAGGCCCAAAGAGGTGACAGATTCAGTGTACCCACTAATTACAACTATGTAGAAACTTGAAAGCTCATGGTTACGAACATAAGAAGAAAGGTTCTTGGGGGGACAGAAAAGGAGAGATCAATTGTTCAGAGGGCTTAAAAAATAATACTAGCCACTAGTGTTTATCATGCGTTAAACACTATAGGATGCTGTACATTATTTTACTAATCCTCCAACAACAGAACAAAATAGGTAGTATTCTTGTTTTACAAGTAATATCTAAAATTTATTGAGTCCTTTTAAGTGTCATTTTAATTAGTTTACTGGCAGTATCTCATTTGAACTTCCTTTTTTTTTTTTTTTTTAGCTTAGCAACAGCAATTTATTGGTTCATGTCTGAGGCTAGGCAGCTTGCTTTCTCCTAGGGTTGGCATTTTCTGGCTAGCCAGCAATCCTTGGGGTTCCTTGGCTTTTCTGTCACATGGCAATGCACATGGCATCTTTTCCTTTCTCTTCTGTGTTCCATTGACTGCCAGATTCTGGCTGCTGCATGGGAGTCCTTTCTGTGTCCAATTTCCTTTGCTTATAAGGACTTTAGCCATATTGGATTAAGGCCCACCCTCATTTAGTGTGGGCATGGCTTAACTAATAACATCTCCAAAGGGCCTATTTAAAAAATGGGCTCACACCCACAGGACCAGGGGTTGGGATCTGAACATGCTTTTTGTGAGGGACATGATTCAATCCCCAACACTTGTATTACCTCCACCTTTTGGCTATTGTGGATAATGCCATTGATCACTGGTGTGCAAATATCACGTGAGCTTCTTAAGAGACCTATGAAGTAGTTACTATTATTATTCCATTTTCCGATGAGAAAACTGAGATCTAGATAGGTTATGTGACTTCCCCAAGACCATTCATCTGGTATGTTAGTGCTAGAATTTAGACCCAGGTCTGTCTGTCTCCATAGCCTCAACCCATATCACCATTCTCAGAATTCCTGACTTATAATTTCATTAGGAAATTCTGCACTCTATCATCATGTATCCTAGTTTTGTGCTTTCCAATTATACATTGGAACCTAAATGTGAATGGTAAAAGAAGGTACAGATTTTGCCAGATTTTGATGGCACTCATTTTAATATTAGGATATGAGATAGTGAACTTGAGGTAGAGTAGGAGAAATGAGTCAATAGAAGAACCTATTTGTTTATTTCTTCAGTCTGAATGGCTTGAGGACCAAAAACAAAGGCTATTGTTTGTCAAGGTAAATCATCCAAGTTGTATATATTGTGTGAGAATCTATCAATATGCATAACAACTTAGAGTATTTAAGTCCTGTGAAGTGTTTACTCAGTATCCAAGTGCCAGGTGTTATCCTTGGTGCTGGAATATAAGTGATGTATGACTTGCCTTCAAGTGCTCAACATCTAGAGCACTTAATACTCATTGTAGTTTAGCCAACTAATTTTAGTACAATAATTCAACTCATTATTGTACTGGTGGCAAGAGCAAAGTACTAAGACTACAACAGGGGAGTAGTAGTTTGGGAGAAGGAATAAATGGCATTTAAGCTAGAACTTAAAAGAGAATAAGCATTTCATTTAGGAGAGAATGAGGGAGGAGAAAACAACATGAGGAAAGGCATAGAGGTATGAACCTAGATGGCTTGTTCAGTGAACAGTGAACATCTGTATAGCTAGGTCATAATGTGAATAAGCCTAGAACGGCAAGTTGGGGCTAGGTTATGAAAGGCCTTCTGTATCTTGCTAAGGAGTTTTGACTCCATATATTCTGTTTTTTCTTTTAAAGATTTATTTTTATTTATTTATTTATCCCCTCCTTACTGCTTGTGCTCGCTGTGTCCATTTGCTTTGCGTTTTTCTGTGTCTGCTTGTCTCCTCTTGTTGTATCATCTTGCTATGCCAGCTCCCGCGCGGGCCATCAGCTCGCCAAGCCACGCAAGCCAGCTTGCCTTCACCAGGAGGCCCTGGGAATTGAACTCGGGGCCTCCCATATGGTAAATGGGAGCCCAAGCAATTGAGCCACAGCTGCTTCCTGGCTCCATATATTTTGAGCATTGGAGAGACACCAAAGCTTCTCATGTTGTTAACTTTTTGTTATGAATAAATCCAAACATTTACAAAAGTAGGCAGTAATGATGAACCCCCATTTACCCATCACCCAACTCCACCAATTATTAACTCATGGCTAACCTTGTTTTATCTATATCCCCTCCACTCCACCATTGCATTTTGAAACAAATCCCAGACACCTATTATAATTTCTTTCATATTTTACTATGTATCTCATAATACGTCACATATCATGTTACTATTCAAATTTACAATGATTTTCTAAATGTCATAATTTTAAAATAGTTTATTTGAATCAGGATTCAAATAAGGTAAGGTACACACATTAAAATTAATTGGGGGAAGCGGCTGTGGCTCCTGTTTACCATATGGGCGGCCCCGGGTGAAGGCAAGCTGGCCCCCGCGGTGCGGTGAGCTGGTGCCGCAAGATGACACAACAAAGGGAGATAAGTGGACACAGAAAAACGCAAAAGCAAATGGACACAGCGAGCATGAGCAGCAAAGGGAGGATAAAAAAAAAATCTTAAGAAAATATTAATTGGCATTTCTTTTAAGTCTCTTAATCTGTAGAATCTTTATTCAACTTTTGCTTTTTTGTCCCTTTGCAATTTGTTTTTATTTTAATTTTTTGTTAGCTTTTTGTGTTTTTTTTTCTATTTTTGTTATTTTTCTATTGGTTTTGCTTTTAACTTTTTAATTTACTTGTTGAAGAAAACTAGTTGTGTCTTTTCTTACCGCCAGGATTTTGCTGAGTGTATTTGCATGATGTTGTTTAACAGGTTTCCCTGTCCTTTGAAAAATTTACCAGTTTTCAAAATAGCAAGTTGGTTCACTAGCATCCTAGAGATTTGATCATCTCGAGTTTGTTTTTTGCAGGGAAGACTACTTGGTGGATGGGGTGGTCTTTTCTTCCATTAGGAAGCACATAATGTTTGTGGTCTCTTTATCCATTAATTTATTAAGGATTACAAAATGGTGCTATTGTAATTCTGCTATTCCTTCACCATTGACTTTAAGTCAAGCTTTTTTTTCATTTACTTCTGGTTTATTTAGTGATATGGTTTGTATCTGAAAGACAGGATAAATACTTTATTCTCTTTATTTACCAGTTTTCAAAATAGCAAGCTAGCTCACTAGCATCCTCCAGTGGTAACTTAATTACAGGTGTACCTCGGAGATATTGTGAATTTAGTTCCAGACTGCTGCAATAAAGTGAATATTGTGATAAAGTGAGGTTTTACCAGCACGTATAAAAGTTAGCAGAAGGCTGTGTTTGTCTACATTGAAAATATGTTGTTTAGTGTAGCCACCTTCATCAATTATCTTAGCTAGATCTTCTGGATAACTTGATGCAGCTTCTATCAGCACTTGCTGCTTCACTGTTTACTTTTTTTTTATACTCTTTAAAAAAGATTTTGTGTGGGATGTGGTGGGAGGTGTGGGAGGTGGGCAACATGGGAATCACAGTGGGTTCCGTGTAGTGTTTTGGGTAATCTAAGTACCTCTTAAAATATATTTTTATATATATATATATATATAAATAACATTTTTGTAAGCAAATGCACATATATGCATATATATTTATATATCATTATGCAAATGTTGGTATGTATTGTGAAAATTTTGATTTTTATCTATTTTTATCCTCCCCCCCCATTTTTGCTGTTTTTGTGTCCATTCCTTGGGCAGTTCTCTGTGTCCGTTTCCTGCCCTCTCTTCTCATCCTTCTCCTCCTGTCTTCACTGGGAATTGATCCTCAGAACCACCAATGTGGGAGAGAGGCGTCCTACCACCTGCGCCACGTTAGTTCTTGGTTTTTTGGTTCATCTCGTCTTGGCTCTCCCTTGTGTCACTCTCCTGTTACATTATCATCTTGCTGCGTGGCTTGTGGGGCCTGATGGTGCACCCGCACACGGGGCCTGGGGGGTTCACCCATGCATGGGACCTGGCAGCGCACCTGTGCATGGGGCCTGGTGGCCCGCGCACCTTCCATATTTTTCTTTTTCTTTTTTTTTTTTTTTTACCGGAAGTTTCCGGGGATTGAACCCAGGTCCCTCCATATGGGAGACGGATGCCCAACCATTTGAGCCACATCCGTCCCCCCACCGTTTACTTTTATGCTATGGAGATGGCTTTTTTAAAAGTAATTTTATTGAAATATATTCACATACTGTACAATCTATCCAAAGTGTACAATCAGTGCCTTTTAGTATGATCAGTGTTGAGCATTTGCATCACCAAAAAAATTCTGAACAATTTCATTACTCTAAAATGAAAAACTCCATACCCCTTTACAGTCACCGCTCAATCCCTCTATCCTTCCCCAGCCCTACATAACCCCTAATCTAATCTATCTTTATAAATTGACTTATATTTACATTTTATATAAACGGAATCATACAATATGTAGTATTTTGTGTCTGATTTCTTTTACCTAGCATAATGTCTTTTTTTTGCCTGATATTAATATCTTGTAACATTAACATACATTTGTTCAGTTTCAAAGAAAAACACTTATATGCAATATTTATATTTCACATGAGGTTTTACCATGCTATACAGTCCCATGTTATATTTTTTAGCCTTCCTTCTGGTAATATACATGACCTTAGACTTTTCCTTTCAACCACTGTAATACCTATGTAATAGCACTGCTAGTTACAAACACTCTTTTTGTTATGTTTTTAACTTTTCATTCCCAAAGATTAACATACTTCCTTTTTACCACTTTTGCACAAGTTAACCCTTAGCTTTCCATTCTCTAACCTCAATTCTATTTTCTGGTGACCCATATTCAAGTTATTAACTCCATGAAGATTACACAATATATTTAGTTCATAGTAGTGCAGCCATACAGTATTTGTCCTTCTGTGTCTGGCTTGCTTCATTCAACATAATGTCCCTCCATTATGTTCATCCATGTTATCATCTACTTTATGACTTAAATACTTATTACTGCGTAATATTCCATCGTGTGAATACACCACAGTTTTTTGTTTCTCCACTCATTGATTGATGGACACCTGGGTTGTTTCCAACTTTTGGCAATGGTGAATAATGTTGCTATGAACATCGGTGTGCAGATGTCTGTTCGTGTCACTGCTCTTAGTACTTCTGGGTATATACCCAGTAGTGGTATTGCTGGGTCACATGGCAGATGTATATTCAACCTTTTTAGGACCTGCCAAACAGTCCTTCACAGTGGCTGTACCATTCTACATTGCTACCAACAGTGAATAAATGTTCCTCTCTCTCCACATCCTCTCAAGCACTTGTAGTTCTCTGTCTTTTTTTTTTTTTTTTGAGGTACCGGGGACCAGGTATTGAAGCCGGGACTTCATATGTGGGAGTCAGCTCTCAACCACTGAGCCACATCAATCCCCCGCCCCCGGAGTTGTTTTCTTGTTTGTTTGTTTTGCTTGTTGTTTGTTTTTCTTTTTTTAGGAGGCACCAGGAACTGAACCCGGGACCTTCCATGTGGGAACCAGGTGCTCAACTGCTTGAGCCACATCTGCTCCCTCTCTGTCTCTTTAATAGTGGTGATTCTAATAGGTGTGAAATGATATCTCATTGTAGATTTGATTTGCATTTTTTCTTTTTTTTTTTTTTTTGCCATTTTTTCTTTTTTTTTTTTTTTGCCATTTGTCTTTCTTCTTTGAACAAATGTCTATTCAATCTTTTGCCCACTTTTAAATCAGGTCGTTTGTCTTTTTATTGTTGAGTTGTAACATCTCTTTATATATCATGGATATTAACCCCTTATTGGACATATGATTTCCAAATATTTTCTCCAATTTTGAGTTGGCTGCCATTTGACCCTTTTGACAAAGTCCTATGTGGTACAAAAGTGTTTAATTTTTTTTTCTTTTTACATTTTTTAAAATTTTATTTTGTACATTTAATAATTGAAAATATAAACAAAAAATAAAAAGAAAACACAGTTGAATAAGAGCATAACATTTCTCAATTAAATGTACTATATAAAAAAAAATTTTTTTTTTGAATCATACAATATGTTACACAATATATTTGGTTCATAGTAGTGCAGTCTTACAGTATTTGTCCTTTTGTGTCTGGCTTGCTTCACTCAACATAATGTCCTCCAGGTTCACCCATGTTGTCATATGCTTTACAACTTCATTTCTTCTTATAGCTGCATAATATTTCATCGTGTGAATACACTACAGTTTGTTTATCCATTCATCGGTTGATGGACACCTGGGTTGTTTCCACCTTTTGGCAGTCATGAATAATGCTGCTATAAACATCGATGTGCAGATGTCTGTTCGTGTCACTGCTCTTAGTTCTTCTGGGTATATAACCAGTAGTGGTATTGCAGGGTCACGTGGCAGATGCATATTCAACTTTTTTAGAACTGCCCAACAGTCCTCCACAAGTGGCTGTACCTTTCTACATTCCCACCCAACAGTGAATAAGTGTTCCTATCTCTCCACATCCTCTCCAGCACTTGTAGTTCTCTCTGTCTTTTTAATAGTGGCCATTCTGAAAGGTGTGAAATGATATCTCATTGTAGTTTTGATTTGCATTTCCCTAGTCATTAGTGATGTTGAGCATTTTTTCATGTATTTTTTTTTTTTTTTGCCATTTGTATTTCTTCCTTGGGCAAATGTCTAATTCAAGTCTTTTGCCCATTTTTTAATCGGGTTGTTTGTCTTTTTATTGTTGAGTTGTAACATCTCTTTATATATATATATTAAACCCTTTTCAGACAGGTGACTTCCAAATATTTTTTCCCATTGAGTTGGCTGCCTTTTCACCCTTTTGACAAGTCCTGTGAAGTGCAAAAGTGTTTAATTTTGAGGCGGGCGCATTTATCTATTTTTTCTTTATTTTTTTAGTACACATTGTATTTTGGTTTCATAGAAAATTCCAGTTATATTTGAAACATGCTTTTTACAAAACAGTGCATTTAAATGTATATCCACCCTCCCCATCCCCCATTTTTGCTGTTTTTGTGTCCATTTGCTAGGCAGTTCTCTGTGTGTTTCCTGCCCTCTCTTTCCTGCCCTCTCTTCTCATCATTCTAGGGAGAAAAACTAGGTCTGGGGACACATGCGTGGTTTCTAATACAGTGAATGTTTAACTTACCCTGTTTATCACAAAATCAGGACAGCGAGAATATTCGCATTCTATTTTTTCTTTTGTTGCACGTGCTTTGGGTGTAAGGTCCAAGAAACCACCACCAACCACAAGGTCTTTAAGATGTTTCCCTACATTTTCTACTAGTAGTTTTATACTCCTGGCTTTTATATTTAGGTCTTTGATCCTTTTTTTTTTTCTTTTTTTCTTTTTTTTGATCCATTTTGAGTTGATTCTTGTATAGGGAGTGAGATAGGGGCCCTCTTTCATTCTTTTGGTTATAATAACCAGTTCTCCCAGCACCATTTGTTGAAGAGACTGTTTTGTCCTGTTAACATGGACTTGGTAGGTTTGTCAAAAACCAGTTGACTGTGGAGGTAAGGGTTTATTTCTGGACTCTCAGTTGTATTCCATTGATCAATGTGCCTCTTTATGCCAGTACCGTGCTGTTTTGACCACTGTAGATTTGTAATATGTTTCAGGGTCAGGCAGTGAAATTCTTCCGATGTCACTCTTCTTTTTTAGAATACTTTTGGCTATTTGGGTGCACTTTCCCTTCCAAATGAATTTGGTAATTGCCTTTTCTATTTCTATAGAGTAGGCTGTTGTAATTTTGATTGGTGTATTTGCATTGAATCTGTAAATTAGTTTGGGTAGGATTGACATCTTCATGATATTTAGTCTTCCAATCCATGAACAAGGAATGTCTTTCCATTTGTTTAGGCCTTCATTGTTTTCTTTTATCATTGTTTTGTAGTTTTCTGCATATAAGTCCTGTACTACTTTCGTTAAATTGATTCGTAGGTATTTGAATCTTTTTGTTGCTGTTGTAAATGGAATTTTTCCCCATTTCCTCCTCAGATTGTTCAGTACTAGTGTACAAAAACATTACTGATTTTTGCGTGTTGATCTTGTATCCTGCCACTTTGCTGAACTCATTTATTAGCTCAGGGAGCTTTGTTGTAGACATTTCAGAATTTTCTAAATATAGGATCATGTCATCTGCTAATAGTGAGAATTTTACTTCCTCTTTTCCTTTTTGAATGCCTTTAATTTTTTTTTTTCTTTCTAATTGCTCTAGCTAGAATTTATAGTACAATGTTGAATACCAGTGGTGACAGTGGGCATCTTTGTCTTGTTACTTATCTCAGTGGATAAGTTTTCATCTTTTTCCCATTTAGTATGATGTTGGTGTGGGTTTTTCGTATATGCCTTTATCAGATTGAGGAATTTTCCTTTTATTCCTATCTTTTGAAGTGTTTTTTAATCAAGAAAGCATGCTGGATTTTGTCGAATGCCTTTTCTGCATTGATTGAGATGATCTTGTGATTTTTTTCCTTCAATTTGTTAATGTGGTGTATTATATTGATGGATTTTCTTATGTTGAACCAGCCTTGCATACCAGGAATAAATCCCACTTGGTTATGATGTGTAAGTTTTTTGATATGCTGTTGGATTTGATTTGCAAATATTTTGAGAATTTTTACATCTATATTCATTAGAGAGATTGGTCTGTAATTTTCTTTTCTTGTAATGTCTTTATCTGGCTTTGATATTAGGGTGATGTTGGCTTCATAAAATGTGTTAGGTAATTTTCCCTCCTTTTCAATTTTTTTTTAAAGATTTATTTATTTTACTTTTATCCCTTTTTTAACCCCCCCCCCACCGTTTTTGCTGTTTTTGTGTCCATTCACTGGACATTCTCTGTGTCTGTTTCCTGCCCTCTCTTCTCATATTTCTCCTCCTGTCTTCACTGGGATTTGGCCTGGGAACCTCCTATGTGGGAGAGAGGTGTTCTGCCACCTGAGCCACCTTAGTTCCTGTTTTTTTTTTTTTGGTTTGTTTGTTTGTTTTTTTTGGCGTGTCTCGTTTTGGCTCTCCCTTTGTGTCAATCTCCTGTTACATCATCATCTTGCTGCATGGCTCGGGCGGGGCCTGGTGGTGCACCTGCGTGGGGGACCTGGGGCCTCACCTGCTCGCAGGGCCTGATGTGTGCCCGCACACGGGGCCTGGTGGCCCACACACCTTCTATATTTTCCTTTATTTTATCGGGAGGTCCTGGGGATCAAACCCAGGTCCTCTATATGGGAGACGGATGCCCAACCATTTGAGCCACATCTACTCCCCCTCCTCTTCAGTTTTTTGGAAGAGTTTAAACAGGATTGGTGTTAATTCTTTTCTAAATGCTTGGTAGAATTCACCTGTGAAGCCATCTGATCCTGGACTTTTCTTTGTTGGAAGATTTTTGATGATGGATGTAAACTCTTTAAATGTGATTGATTTGTTAAGTTTTTGTATTTCTTACAGTGTCAGTTTAGGTTGTGTATTTGTAGGAATTTGTCCATTTGTCTAGTTTGTTGGCATATAGTTTCTTATAATATCCTCTTATGATCCTTTTTATTTCTGTGGGATCAGTCATAACTTTTCCCCCCTTTCATTTCTGATTATACTTATTTGCATCTTCTCTCTTTTTTTTTCTTTGTTAGTCTGTCTAGGGGTTTGTCAATTTTATTGATCTTCTCAAAGGACCAGCTTTTGGTTTTGTTGATTTTCTGTTGTTTTTTTTTCTCAATTTCATTTATTTCTGCTTTAATCTCTTATTATTTCTTTCCTTCTGTTTGCTATTCTTTTTCTAGTTTCTCTGGTTGTTCAGTTTGATCTATGATTTTAGCTATTTCTTCTTTTTTAATTTAGGCATTTTAGGGCTAAAAATTTCCCTCTTATGACTGCCTTCACTATATCCCATAAGTTTTGATAAGTTGTGTTCTCATTTTTATTTTCTCAATATATTTACAAATTTCACTTACAATTTCTTTCTTTGACCCACTGATTATTTAGGAGTGTGTTGTTCAGCCTCCACACATTTGCAAATTTACCTTTTTGCTATCTCTTATTGATTTCCGGTTTCATTGCATTATGATCTGAGAAGGTGCTTTGTATAATTTTAGTCTTTATATATTTATTGAGACCTGCATTGTGACCTAACATTTGGTCTATCCTGGAGAAAGATCCATGAGCACTTGCGAAAAATGTATAACCTGCTGAGTTTGGGTGCAACGTTCTATATATGTCTATTAGGTTTTGTTTTTTTTTATCATATTGTTCAAGTTCTATTTCCTTGTTGATCTTCTGTCTAGCTGTTTTATCTAATGATGTAGGTGGCATGTTGTAGTCTCCATCTGTAGAGATGTCTATCTCTCCCTTCAGTTTTGCCAGAGTTTGCCTCATGTATTTTGGGGCATCCTGGTAAGGTGCATACATATTTACGACTTATTTCTTCCTGTTGGATTGTCCCTTTTATGAATATACAATGGCCTTCTGTATCTCTTATAACTTTTTTGCATTTAAAGTTTGTTTTGTCTGATATTAGTATAGCTACTCCTGCTCTTTTTTGGTTACTATTTGCATGGAATATCTTTTTCCAGTTTTTCACTTTCAGCTGGTTTGCATCCCTGGGCCTAAGGTGAGTCTTTTGTAAGCAGCATGTGGATGGCTCATGTTTTTTTATCCATTCTGTCAGCCTGTATCTTTTGATTGGAGAGTTTAATCCATTCACATTCAGTGCTATTACTGTAAATGCATTATTTACTTTCACCAATTTTTTCTTTGGTTTTCATATGCTATATCTTATTTTTGTCTGTCTTTTTACTCTTTTGGTTATCCTTTCTGCTATTCTTTTTTCTATACTCTCCTCCAAGCCTCTTTCTCCTGTCTTTTTCTTTCAGGCTGTAAGGGTTCCTTTAATATTTCCTGCAAAGGTGGATTCTTTTTAACTAAGAACTATCTTAGTTTCTGTTTGTGAATATTTTAAACTCACTTTCATATTTGAAGGACGGTTTTGCTGGATAAAGAATTCTCGGCTGGTGGTTTTTCTCTTTCAGTATCCTAATTGTATCATACCATTGTCTTCTTGCCTCCATAGTTTCTGATGAAAATCCACAGTAAATCTTACTGGATATCCCTTGTATGTGATAGTTTGCTTCTCCCTTGCTGCTTTCAGAATTTTGTCTTTGTCTTTGACGTTTGACATTCTGAGTAGTATGTGTCTCAGAGTAGGTCTATTCGCATTTATTCTGACCGGGGTACAATGCACTGCTTGGACATGTAAGTTCATTTCTTTCATGAGAGTTGGGAAATTTTCAGCTATTATTTCCTCAAATACTCTTTCATTCCCTTTCCCTTTCTCTTCTCCTTCTGGAACTCCCATGACATATATGGCACGATGCTTCATGTTATCATTCAACTCCCTGAGTCCTTGCTCAATTTTTTTCCATTCTTTTCTCTCTCTGTTCTTTTCTCTCTTCTATTTCAGCTGCTCTGTCTTCTGTATCACTTATTCTTTCTTCTATCATTTCAAGTCTGCTGTTGTATGCCGCTAATGTGTTTTTGCTCTCACCTATCATGTCTTTCACTCCATGAGCGAAAAATCAAGTTTTCAGATTTTTCTTAGTGCTCACTCAGTGTCATCTTCCCCTGCCCCCCCGAAATGGCTCCCTTGTCTGTTTGCTCATAGTTTTTGCTCATTGTGCTTGTTATCTGCTCATTTTTTTTCTTTTTTTTTTTTTTTTCCCCTTGTCTGTTCATTCTATTTTGCTCATTGTCTGTTTATTGTCTGTTCTGTTTTTTCTTTAGGAGGCACCAGGAACCGAACCTGAAATCTCCATGTGGAAGGTGTGTGCTCATCTGCTTGAGCTACATCTGCTCCCTGTTGGTTTGCTTTTGCTCGTTATCTTGCTCATTGCCTGCTTGTTGTTTTTGCTCATTGTTTTTACTAGTTATTTTTTCTCATCTGCTCATTGATTTTCCTTGATGTCTACTTGTTGTTTGTTTGTCTTCTCTAGGAGGCACTGGGGACCGAATCCGGGACCTCCCAAGTGGGAGGCGGGTGCTCACCTGCTTGAGCCATATCCACTCCCATTAGTGTCTTCTTGATGTTGTTTATCTCTTTTTTTTTTTTTTTTTTACTGGGAGGTACTGGGGATCGAACCCCGGTCTCTCCATGTGGTAGACGGACGCCGAACCTCTAGAGCCACATCCGTTTCCCGTCGTTTATCTCTTTAGCCGTATTGTCTATCAACTCATTAATTTGATTTTGGAAATTTGTGTGCATCTCATTGATCTCATTGATTAGGTATCTCAAATCCTGTGTCTCTTCTGGGGCTTTGATCCTGTGTCTCTTCTGGGGCTTTTCTTGGGCCATTTCTTCCATTTTCTTAATTTGACTTATTTTTTTTTTGCTGATGTCTAGGCATGATTAGGAAGGTAAGTTTACTCAGATGCTCAATTTCTTTCTCTTTTGTAGGGATTTAGTGGTGGGAGATGGCATATTACTGCTCTTCTTTGATTCTTGGTTCAACCTGTTCTGGGTCTTTAGGATAGTCCCTGTTACTCAGATTTGGGCCCTGGACCTAGTAATGGGTTGCAGACCCACTTCCTAGGGCATTGGGTAGGGAGGCTGAAAGCCTGAAAAATCCTCTCACTTATTTTCTTTTAATTTCCTCACATATACTTCCTTGGTCCACCAGCAGATGGTGCTCTTCGACAGCCCTCTGTTCAAAGCCTCATGGGAGCATGTTCACTGCAACAGGGACCACAACTGTGTGACAGAGGATCCTGCCTGGAGGCTGTTCTGAGCCTTGCAATTCAAACTTTCTCAGGGGCTGTTCTCCAACATTTGCTGACAACTCCCTCCCCTTTCCTGGGTAGGAAATAATTCCACTTGCTTCTGTGTCCTCAACAACCAGTTCCGGTCAGTAGAGAAGGTGATTGATAGGGTCGGATCAAACAATGTCACAGCCTCTTCCAGCCTGGAAGGGCTCGTGGGACATAGTAGACCAAATTTGTTGGCCAAAAACTGAATCAGCCTTTGGCTTCATGCCTCTCTCTCTCTTGTGTCCTGGGGCTGTGGATCCCTGCGGCCCCCTCTGTCTGTAGCTGCTGGCCCGAGGCTAGAGAATTCAAAATTGCCTGTTTTTACGGTGGGTTACGTGCGCTGGTGGCTGCAGCTGCAGCTTTTACTCATGGTCTTTCCATCAAGATTTTTTTCCTGTGCCCTTCTCTTTTCTGGGTGGTGCCCAGCCTTCCCCTGATGTCCAAAACCCTAGGACATTTTTTTTCTCAGGCCATTTCTGCCTACCCTCTAGCATTGTTTCTTGGAGAGAAGAGATTCCCATGTCTTTCTAATCTACCATCTTCCCGGAAGTTGATGGCTTCTTTCTGTAAACCTCGGGAACCAAGCTAACTAGCTTCAAACTTTTCTTCTGTAGCTTCCTCACCTCTCTCAGCCTTCATAGAATTATAGTCATTTAGGGCCTTGCTCTGGATTAGGCTTTGGATTATGGGAATGTTGTGGCTGGTTTGATCTATCTAGAACACTGAAACTTTCTCCATATCAGCAGTAAGGCTGTTTTGCTTCCTTATCATTTGTGCATTCACTGGTGTAGCACTTTTTATTTTCTTGAAGAACTTTTCCTTTGCATTTATAACTTGGCTGTTTGGCACAAGACACCTAGCTTTCAGCCTATCTCAGCTTTTGATATGCCTTCTTCACTTAAGCTTAATCATTTCTAGCTTTTGAGAGCTGTGGGGCTCTTTCTTCCATTTGAAAACATAGAGGCCATTGTAGGGTCATTAATTGGCCTAATTTCAATATTCTTGTGTTTTGGGCAATAGGGAGGCCTGAGGAGGTGGAGAGAGTTTGGGGAATGGCCAGTCAGTGGAGCAGTCAGAACACATGCAACATGTATTGAATAAGTTTGTGGTCTTACATTGGTGTGGTTCATGGCACCCCAAAACAATTACAATAGTAACATCAAAGATCACTGATCAGAGATCATCATAACAAATATAATAATCAAGAGAAAGTTTGAAATATTGTGATAATTACCAAAATGTAACACAGTGGCATGAAGTGAACACATGCTGTTGGAAAAATGGCACTGATAGACTTGCTTGACACAAACCTTCAATTTAAAAAAAATGCAATATCTGCAAAACACAATAAAGCAAAGCACAGTTGAGTGAGGTATACCTGTAGGTTTTTTTTCTTAGTTTCATTATTAACTCATGGATTTAAACATATTCGATGTATTTCAATTCACTGCAATTATTGTCCTTATTGATCCTTGGTTTGTCACATTTCTGGCCAGTGGGGGAGTCCACAAGTTTGCTGCTGCATTACTTTGACATGGCCCTGGTAGTCTTTGATGGATCCCTTGCTTTTCTGGTATGACAAGGTATTCCAGGCTCATCTTCTATATTTTTCTGCCTGAGACTCTTTCAGCCATTTCTCCCAGAGGCTTTGCTTCTTTTCAGTGTGAAATTCCAAGACCAAAATCTGGACACTATGATTAGTCATTATTTCTAGATCTTTTCCATGGAGAAATCTAGTACATACAGGATTTTTACTAAAACTGTTTTCTTTTTATATATGTATCTTCTTTCTCCTACACAAAGAATCCTAATTGTCAGTGACATTGCAAATGATAGAAGTAGAAATAGAATATATCACATAATTCATCACTTGCTTTATCCCACCAAATGTTTTAAAGCAGGAGTATGACATGAGTATATCTGGATTATAGAAGGGTATATCGGTGCTTAGACAGAGAAAGATGGATTGGAACTGGGTAAGTTGATGGAAGAGTAATCAACCTGGAGGCTATTGTGTAGTCCTGAAAAAGAAGAACAGGTCCTGAACTAGAGTTGTGGCAGTTGGAATGGAGAAGAAATAAAGCATTTGAGAAATATTTCAGAAAGCATCTATAAGACTTGGTGGCTGGCTCTGGTAGGGTAAAGATGATTGAGGAGTTAAAGATGCCATTCAGGAGTGGTTTAATTTAGTGATACAGTGGAGTAGCAGTAGCTGGGGAAGATGAGAGAGGGAGAAACAGTAGTTTAATCATCAAGGCAGTTGGAGTGAAGAAGGTCAAGGATTAGTGAATTAGTGTCTTTAGCATCAAGTCCCAGATCATTAGCTTGGCATTTAAAGATATCCACTCCAGCCCCAATTACCTTTCTAGTATTTTCCAGTATCTAACAGATACCCTGATTCAGTCAGACCTCTCTCTTTACTTCTCGACATGCTCTCCTTACTCTCATCTCTGCATCTCTACATAGGTGACATATGCCTTTGCCCCATTTTGGGACATGTACATCCCCTTCCTCTGCCAATTAAAATCTTGTCCAAGATCTACCTGAGGCCTTCTTATTTGTTTCCTATATTTCAGTTATATGGTTTTATATTGTTCTCTAATTATTTGTGTATTTGTCTTACTCAACAAGATTGTGGAATGGAATTCCAAAGGTCAAGTCAGGGACCCATCAATATCTTTAAATCTTTTTTAGGACTGCGCTGACTATTAGTAGAAATTCAACATTTGTTGGCTGGTCAGGACAAGAGATCTTGAGTTAATAACTTTTATATTTGGCTTACATGAGTTAACTTTTCACTTTTCATAGCCTCCAACAAACTAGTTCTTTGTGGTGATATATGTAAAGCAGTCTCTTTTAAATTAATACTCCTAGAATGTTTCCACTTGTGATCCTTAAATTGTTTTCATCAAAAGGAAACTGTTACAGAGAAGATACAATAAATTCCCCAGGAAAGTTCTAAATATCTATTGTTTTCCAGGTTTCTTTCGTCTCACAGTGTTTTACCCCAATCACATATCCACACAAGTGCTCCTGTTGACATCTCTCGAAAATGGGAGAAGAAGAATAAAATTGTTTATCCTCCACAACTGCCTGGAGAACCTCGGAGACCAGCAGTAAGTTTGTGGGTAGAACTAGTCTCTTCATTTTGATAAAGTACTATATTGTGTGGCTAGCATGATTTATTATGCCATGTTAAGAAAAGAAAAATTATACAGCAATTTGCAATAACTTTTAATTGACATAGGAAATTTATTAGATTTATTTCTTTGTAATTTTAAAAGATCATCATTACTTTATTACATATAATTTCCCATTTTATTGTCATTGCCTTACATATTGTTTACCTTTACTTACTTACTGGTTAGTGGCCTTAATTCTAAAAGCTTGAGACATACTGACATTTTTTACTCTAAGAGGCTTGCTAATAAATTTTTAATAATGGAAGATTTAGGCAAGAATGACAAAAACCATTGGTCAATATTAAAGTCATATTTAGTTTTCTAATTTTTTGTATTTGAATATAATATAGACACACTCAGTTTTTCATAATTCAAAAACCTTGACCCTAAGGTTTGAATTTAAACATCAGATTCCTTCCAGAGAGATCTTTATCTTGTCTTTAACTGCTCAGAATTCTTTTTATTCTCTCTAAACTGTGCTAGAAATTGCTGTAATCTGAGAAGACCAACTTCCAGCTTAATGTGAATTTACGGTGGAGTCATACACAGCTGATGAAAAGTTTAAGTAAATAATAGTAGTGTTAAAAAAAAAAAAAAAGAACATTTTAGTCCTACTGAAAATAAACTGTCATAAGTACTTTAGAAATAAAATTACTGTGTTAATTATAAATCATCTAGTTCAGTAAACATCTTTAAAGTTCTCTACTGAATAATCCTTCTAAGTATAGTACTAAGAACCATCTCATTTTCTTAGGTTTTATATGAACTTGAAAGCATGCATTTCATTAAGAGAAGATTCATAATACATGGTATTAGTAGAATGAGGGGGGAATAAACCTCAAGATCAACTCAGTTGTTGCAAAAAAGGCATTTGACAAACTAACCCACTCTTTCACGATAAAAACACTCAGAAAAATAGGAATAGAAAATTTCCTCAGTGTGATAGAGGGCACTTATGAAAAATCCATAGCTAACATTATACTCAATGGTGAAAGACTGAAAACTTTTCCCCTAAGATCAGGAATAAGACAAGGATGCCAACTTTCACCACTGCTTTGTAGCATTGTACTTCAAGTCCTTGCCAGATCAATTAGGAAAAAAAAAAAGCATCCAAATTGAAAAGAAAGTAAGATTATCTCTATTTACAGATGCCATGTTCCTTTATATAGAAAATCCCAAAGAATCTACAAGAAAATTATTAGAACTAATAAAGAAATTCAGCGGAGTTACAGGATATAAAACTAACACCGCCAAATCAGCTGTGTTTCTGTACACCAGCAGTGAATAACCCAAAATGAAAATTAAGAAAACAATGCCATTTATTTAATAGCAACTAAAAGAATTAAATATGTAGGAATAAATTTAATGAAGGAGGTGGAAGACTTGTACACAGAAAACTGTAAAACACTGATGAAAGAAATTAAAGAAAACCTAAAAAGTGGTAAGGCATCCCATATTGAGATGTCAGTACCACCCAAGCGATCTATAGATTTAATATAATCCCTGTCAAAATGCCAGCAGCCATTTTTTAAAAACATATTTTTTATTTTTTCTAAAAGATACTTAGATTACATAAAATGTTACATAAAAAAAATAAGGGATTCCCATATGCCCCACTCCCCACACCTCCTACTTTTCCCACATCAACAACAACTTTCATTAGTGTGGTACATTCATTACAGTTGATGCACACATTTTGAAGCATCGCTAAGGATGGATTATAGTTTACATTGTAGTTTACCCTCTTTCCCTCTCAATTCTGTAGTTTATGGCAGGATATATAATGGTCTGTATCTGTCATTGCAGTGTCATTCAGGACAATTCCAAGTCCTGAAAGTGCCCCCCCCCCATATTACACCTTTTTTTCCCTCTCCATGCCTTCAGCACCGTCAGTGGCCACTGTCTCCACATCAATGATATAATTTCTTCCATTGCTGGAATCACAATAATTCTATAGTAGAATACCTATAAGTCCACTCTAGTCCATATTTTATTCCCCAATACTGAGGATTCTGGGATCATGATGCCTGCTCTACCTTTAATTGAGAGGGGGCTTCTATCCCATACCGCTGATGGATGGGACTCCCTTGATTGCAGTTGTAGACTCTGTCAATTCCTTGGTATTATGGTTGTCCATCTTCAACTTCTTGTTAGTTGTCCTGGGTGAGTCCAATGAACTGGAGAGTAGGTGTTGTAAATATTGAGGTTCCGGGTCCAGCTGGCACATGGAAACCACAAAGATTGATTTCTCTTGGGCGTACATCTATCAACTCCAGCACCAACTATAGGTTCAAATAGAAGGGACAGAAGAGGCATATGTAGAGAGGTCACAACTGAGTCCAACTCTGTCACGCTTGGGAGCACAAACTCCATTGTAGGGCCCACTGGCAAGGCACCAAACTCCGGAGCTATCTGCTGAGACCGTAGGACCTGGGTGTCTCCAGAGCCCTCAGGAGCCCCACTGTTTGGGATAGTATCTACTTTGGCAGTCTATGTAATCCTGCTGAGATGTGCATAAGCGTTACCTGTGGGATGACCATCTGACTCATTTTGAAGACTCTTAGCCATATAAACTCATTTGTCTTTACCTTTTCTCCCATTTATTCAAGGTCTTTTTCCAGTTGTATTGCTAATTGGTGCTTGGTTGTAATCCCTTGGTGTCAGGGAAGCTTATCCCAGGGAGTCATGTCCCACGCTGCGGGGTTGGTAATGCATATATATGCTGAGTTTGGCTTAGAGGCCACATTTAAGCAACATGGAGGCTTTCAGGAGGTAACTCTTAGGCACCTTACAACACTAAGCTAAGTTGCAGTTTCAAGAGCAAAGGCTCATAAGCATAGTCATCAATATCAAGGGCCCTTCAATGGACCATCCTTCTTCACTAGCCATTGCCCCTGTACTTGGAGGATTGTTCCTGTTCCATTAGAGAATGTGGCAGAGCTCCTCAGGATGGGAATTCAATACTCTTTCAATTATTGTGTGAATCTCTACCCACTGTGACAATGCCCCATGAACATTTGAACACATTTATATATCTTATATGTATGCCCAGGTGAACTTCCTCCTGTATCCACCATCATTAACATCCCACACCAATGATCCTCCCCTGCCACAGTTGTAACCCTTCTGTGGTCTAAAATTTCTTCAAAAATGAAGCCAAGAATATCACCAAATACAATTAATAGGAAAATGAAATAATAATGATAGGTTTAAACATAAGAAATAAATTACATAATAATTTAGAAAAACTATAACTAGATTAAAATTAAAAACTGGGATATTAAAAAAAATAATGAAAAATATTAAAAAAAAAATTTTTTTTGACGTTTTGCCTTACGTCACTGTAATATCTGTTGTCCTGTATGTGCAGTGACATTTTCTCCCATTTCTTCCTCAGTGTCTTTTTTTTTCGTTTTCTCTTCAAAGAAGGTTTAGGTCACAGTAAAGTCATATACAGAATATAGGGGACTCCCATATACCCAACATCTTCCCCTTTTCCCCCCTTTCCATATTAATAACCTGTTTCTGTGTGGATGGTACATTTGTTACAACTGATGTACAAAAATTGAAACATAGCTACTAACCATGGTCAATAGTTTACAATATGGTTTACATTTTAGACCATACACTTTTATAAATTTTTGCTGAAATTTAACATGGCTTGTATCCAACATTGCAAGATCATACAGAATAATACTTCCATTGCCCCCTAAATACCCCCTCTTCCATCTATTCTATTCCTCCCTCCTCCTCCCTTTGGGACCCACAGCGACCACCAGGCTTCACTCCTTGAAGGACAAGATTCATAATTACTTACAACACTGAGGGCTTGACACACTGGTCTGTCCTCCCCTATTAGAAACCACCCATGCTCTTGAGAGACCCCCACCCCTCTCTTTGAGAACATATCGGGCCTCCCCAGGATGGGAGTCCAACTCCTTCTCGCTCATTGTGTGGGTCTACACCCACTGATATAACACTATGACAAAATGATTGCTCGCACATTCTCTTAAAGACTGCCCCAGGTGTGCCCTGTCCCGAATGTCCCCCATCTAACACCCTAAACCAGTAAGAGTTCCTGGTCATATTGCCAAAGGAGCTTTCCCAACATTGTAGTTTCAGCCACATACCCACCAATCCCCATTGTTTACCTGCTCCCTCCCCCAACCCTTCCCCTGGTTCCATAGACCATCCAGCCCACCCTCCCCACCCTACCCCCCCCATCAAACTTGCACTGCCCAACACAATGGTATCACTATACTCCTTCATATATCCCTTTACTGCACTACTACTCACTTCCACCTTATCGTAGATTTCACCCCTGTGGGCATTGGCTCACAATCTTCTTCTCCCTTTTTATTTCCTGTAAACCTATCTTCCAGACTCTAGCTCTCTGAGTCTGCTCGATTTGCTTAATTCATATCAGAGAGTTCATGTAATATTTGTCTTTCAGTGTCTGGCTTGCTTCACTCAACGTAAGGTCCTCTAGATTCATCCATGTTATCCCGTGTGTTAGTACTGTATTCTTTCTTACAGCTGAGTAATATTCTATTGTATTTATATACCACATTTTGTTTATCCATTCATCTGTTCATGGGCATTTGGTTGATTCCATCTTTTGGCAATAGTGAATAATGCTGCTGTGAACATTGGTGTGCATATATCGATTCGTGTCCTTGCTTTCAATTCTTCTGGGTATATACCCAGCAGTGGAATTTCTGGATCATATGGCAGATCTATAGTTAGTTTTCTGAGGAACTGCCAAACTATCCTCCACAATGGTTGGACCATTCTACATTCCCACCAGCAGTGGATGAGGGTTCCCATTCCTCCACATCCTCTCCAACACTTGTAGTCCTCTGTTTTTTAATGGCTGCCAGTCTATTGGGTGTAAGATGGTATCTCATTGTAGTTTTGATTTGCATTTTCCTGATAGCTAGTGATGTTGAGCATCTTTTCATGTGGTTTTTAGCTATTTGTATTTCTTCTTTGAAGAAGTGTCTGTTCAAATCACTTGCCCATTTTTAAAATAGGTTTTTTGTCTTTTTATTTTCGAGATATAGGATTTCTTTATATATGCTGGATGTTAGGCTCCTATCAGATATATGGTTACCCAATATTTTCTCCCATTGAGTAGGCCGTCTTTTCACTTTCTTGGCAAACTCCTTTGAGCTGCAAAAGTTTTTAATTTTGAGGAGATCCCATTTGTCTATTTTTTCTTTTGCTGCTCGTGTTTTTGGTGTGAAGTTCATGAAACCATTTTCTATTACAAGGTCCTGTAGATGCTTCCCTACATTATCTTCCAAGGTCTTTATGGTCTTGGCTCTTATATTTAAATCTTTGATCCATCTTGAGTTGATTTTTGTCTAAGATGTGAGGTGGTATTCCTCTCTCATTCTTTTGGATATGATATCCAGTTCTCCAAGCACCATTTGTTGAAGAGGCTACTCTTTCCCAGTTGAGTGGGCTTGTTGGCCTTGTTGAATTTCAGATTACTGTATATGTGAGGATCTATATCAGAACTCTCAATTCACTTCCATTGGTCAGTATGTCTATCCTTGTGCCAGTATCATGCTGTTTTGACCACTATAGTATGTAGTATGTTTTAAAGTCAGGTAGTGTGACTACTCCAATTTCATTTTTCTTTTTAATGTCTTTGGCTATTCAGGGCATCTTTTTTTTTTTTTTTAATTTACCAGGAGGTCCCGGGGATCGAACCCAGGTCCCTCCATATGGGAGACGGACGCCCAACCAGTTGAGCCACATCCGCCTCCCATATTCAGGGCATCTTATCCTTCCAAATAAATTTCATAGTTAGTTTTTCCAATTTGGTAAAAAATGCTGTGTTGATTTTTATTGGAATTGCATTTAATCTGTAGATCAGTTTGGGTAGGATAGACATCTTAATGATGTTTAGTCTTCCCATCCATTAACAGGGAATATTCTTCCATTTATTTAAGTCTTCTTTGATTTCCTTTGACAATGTTGTGTAGTTTCTGTGTATAAGTCATTTACATCTTTAGTTAAATTTAGTCCTAGGTATTTGATTCTTTTAATTACTATTGTAAATGATATTTTTTCCTTGATTTCCTCCTCAGATTGCTCGTTATTGGTATACAGAAATGCTACTGATTTTTGAGCATTGAACTTATAGCCTGCGACTTTATTGAACTCATTTATAAGTTCTAGAAGCTTTGTTGTAGATTTCTCAGGACTTTTCTATGTAGAGAATCATGTCGTCTGCAAATAGTGAAATTTTTACTTCTTCCTTTCCAATTTGGATGCCTTTTATATCTTTTTCTTGCCTCAGTGCTCTAGCAAGTACTTCTAAGACAGTGTTAAATAGGAGCAGTGATAGTGGACATCCTTGTCTTGTTCCTGATCTTAGAGGGAAAGCTTTTAGAATTTCACCATTGTATATGATGTTAGCTGTGGGTTTTTCATATATACCCTTTATCGTGTTCAGAAATTTTCCTTCTGTTCCTATCTTTTGCAGTCTTTTTATCAGAAAAGGGTGCTGTATTTTGTCGAATGCTTTTTCTGCATCTCTAGAGATGATCATGTGATTTTTTTCTTTCCATCTGTATATGTGGTGTATTACATTGATCGATTTTCTTATGTGGAACTATCCTTGCATACCTGGGATGAAACCCACTTCATCATGGTGTATAATTCGTTTGATACGTTGTTGAATACAATGAGCAAGTATTTTGTTGAGGATTTTAGCATCTAGGTTCATTAGAGAGATTGGTCTGTCATTTTCCTTTCTTGTGGCGTCTGTGTTTGGCATTGGTATTAGGATAATGTTGGCATCATAGAATGAATTAGGCAGTGTTCCTTCTATTTCTATTTTTCGGAAGAGTTTAAGCAGGACTGATGTTCTTTCTGGAATGTTTGGTAGTATTCACCTGTGAAGCCATCTGGTCCTGGGCTCTTCTTGGTTGGGAGGTTTTTGATGACATATTCAATCTCGTGATTTGTGATTGGTCTGTTGAGTTCATCAATTTCTTCTTTCATCAGTGTATGCTGCTTGTGTGTTTCTAGAAATTTGTCCGTTTTCTCTAAATTATTGTTTTTGTTGGCATATAATATTTCAAAGTATCCTCTTATGATACTCTTTACTTCTGTAAGGTCAGTGGTGATATCACCTTCCTCATTTCTTATTTTGTGTATTTGCATCTTTTCTCTTTTTTCCTTGTTAGTCTAACTAAAGGTTTGTCAATTTTGTTGATCTTTTTGAAGAACTAGCTTTTGGTTTTGTTTTTTCTAGTGCTTTTTTATTTTCTATTTCATTTTGTTCTGCTCTAATGTTTATTTCCTTCTTTCTACTTCCTTTGGGGTAGTTTATTGTTTCTTTTTCTAAAGAAAAAGGTGTGCAGTTAGGTCTTTGATTTTAAATCTTCTTTTTTGATATATGCATTTATGGCTATGAATTTCCCTCTCAGTAGAGCTTTTGCTGCATTCCATAGGTTTTGATATGTTGAGTTGTCATTTTCATTCATTTCAAGGTAGTTACTTATTTCTTTTGAAATTTCCTCCTTGACCCACTGTCTAAGAGTGTGTTGTTTAACTTCCATATTTTTGTGTCTAATCTGGTTCTCTGGCCTGTATTGATTTCCAGCTTCATTCCATTGTGGTCAGAGAAATTACTTTGTATAATTTCAGTCTTTGAATTCATTGAGACTTGTTCTGTGGCCTAGCATGTGGTCTGTCTTGGAGAATGATCCATGTGCACTCGAGAAGAAAGTATATCCCGCTGTATTTCGGTGTAGTGTTCTATATCTGTCTATTAGGTCCAGATCCTCTAATGTATATTGTTTCTTTATTAATTCTCTGTCAAGATGTTCTGTCTCATGGTGACGGTGGTGTTTTAAAGCCCCCCACTATAATTGTAGAGGCATCTGTTTCTCCACTTACCCTTTCCAATGTTTGTCTCATGTATTTCGAGGCATCTCGGTTAGGTACATAAAAGTTAATGATTATTCTTTCTTCTTGAAAGATTATCCCTTTTACTAATATATAGTGTTTGTCTTTGTCTAATAAATAGTTTTTCATTTAAAGTCTGTTTTGTCCAATATTAGTATAGCTATTCCTGCCCTTTTTTGGTTGTTCTTTGCTTGTAAAATTGTTTTCCAGCAATTCACTTTCAGCGTCCTTGAATCCCTGTGTCTAAGGTGGGTTTCTTGTAGACAGCCATATAGATGGGTCATATTTCCTCATCTATTCTGCCAATCTGTGTCTCTTGACTCGTGAGTTTAATCCATTAACATTCAGTGTTATTACTGTTAAGGAATTACTTGTATTAGCCATATTTTCTTTGGGTTTATGTGTGTCATATGTTGTTTTTATTTCCTTTTTTTTAATTTTAATTTTTTCTTACACTCTCCTCCAGCTCTCCTTCTTCTGTTTTTTCCTTTCAACCTGCAGCACTCCCTTTAGTATTTCTTGAAGGGAAGATTTTTTTATTGGATACACTCTTAATTTCTCTTTATCTGTGAATATTTTGAATTCTCCCTCATTTTTGAATGCCAGCTTTGCTAGATAGAGAATTCTTGGCTGGAAATTTTTCTCTTTTAGCACCTTGACTGCCTTCTTGCCTCCATGGTTTCAGATGAGAGATCAGCACTTCATCTTATTGAGCTTCCCTTGTATGTGATAGTTCTCTTTTCTCTTGCTGCTTTCAGTATGCTCTCTTTGTCTTGAGCATTAGCCAATTTGACAAGTATGTGTCTTGGAGTAGGCCTGTTGGGATTTATACTGTTTGGGGTGCACTGCGCTTCCTGGACATGTACATCCATCTCACTCAATAGGGTTGGGAAGTTTTCAGCTATTATTTTTCCAACACTCCTTCTGTCCCCTTTCCCTTCTCTTCTCCCTCTGGGATGCCTATAATGTGTATGTTGTGCGTTTTGTGTTGTTCAGATCCCCAAGTCCCTGCTGGATTTTTTCTATCTTTTTATCTATCTGTTCCACTATCTGTTTGATTTCAGATGCACTGTCTTCCACACTGCTAATTCTTTCCTCTGTCTGTTCAAATCTGCTGTTATGTGCTTCCAGTGTATTTTTGATTTCTTGGATTGTGCCTTTCATCACCATGATATCCGTTATCTTTTTATGTATGTTTACAATTTTTTTCAGTATGTTCTCCTAGTATCTTTTTTTAAAATAAGATTTATTCTATTTATTTATTCCCCCCACCTCATTGTTTTGCACTCACTGTATGCCCTCTATGTGTTCTTCTGTGTCTGCTTGTCTTCTCTTAAGGTTGCACCGAAAAGCAACCCTGGGACCTTCCAGAGTGGGAAAGAGGTGCTCAGTCTCTTGCGCGATCTCAGCTCTCTGGTTTGCTACATCTCCTATTGTCTCTCCTCTGTGTCTCTTTTCGTTGCGTCATCTTGCTGCGCCAGCCCTCCATGTGGGCCAGCACTTCTGGGCGGGCCAGCACTCTGTGTAGGCTAGCACTCCGTGTGGGCCAGTTCGCTGCTCAGGCTAGCTTGCCGCACGGGTCAGCTTTCCTTTGACCAGGAGGCCCTGGGAATCGAATCCTGGACCTCCTATATGGTAGACGGGAGCCCAATCGCTTGAGCCACATCTGTGTACCCTAGTATCGTCTTAATATCCTTAATCTCTTCCTTCACTTCATTAGGTTGGTTCATGATATTTGTTTGGACAGCTCTGATTAGTTGTTCCATGTTCTGCATCTCCTCCTGGGTTTTAGTTTGTTCATTGGACTGGGCCATGACGTCTTATTTCTTAGTGTGGTTTATAATTTTTTGTTGGTGCTTAGGCATCTCTTTATCTTGATGGGTTTATTCAGTTGATTAGTTTCTCTCTCTACTCTGGGGTTTTGTTTAGTTGCTGTTTTTGTGTCTGTGTTAAGTTTTCTCTTTGACACTTTGTTCCTATTATTCTATTTCCTTGCTGTTGTCTGTGTTCCCTTGAAAGAAAAACATTAGGGCCAGAGATAGGGAAAGAGGTAAGAAGAGAAAAAGGATAATAGTAATAATAGTAGTAAAAGGTAGAAGAGGAACCCATATAAGACCCAGGAAAATGAATAATTAACTCACGTAAGGAGTGCAGCGGAATAAGAATAAGAAAGTGGGGTACAAACAATGAAATGAAAAACCGAATAGAGAAAAATATCTAGAATGAATTAACGGCCAGAATGATAGGAAGAGAGGGAAAGAGAAAAGAAAAGACAATTTAAAAAAAGTTAAAAAAAAAAAAAAAGAAAACAGCAAATAGAGGAGATAGAAATAAAAACAAGAAAAACTGCAGACAGAGGTGGAATGTAAGAACAAAACAGAAAGCAAAAGATAGGAAGATGATGGTAGAAAAAGAATTAACATAGGTAGACAAAATTGGTGTACAAAAAAAAGGGGGAAACAAAGGGAAGTGGGAAACACAGCAAACAAGAAACAAGACAGCAGCACCTAATTAAAAAGTGGGGGAAAAAATGGGGGGTGGGGGGGAGACAAAAACAAACAATCAAGCAGTCAAACAAAAACTTAGGAAAAACAGCCTTCCCTCTTTGAGAAGCCCAAGGAGCTTCTCAGGCTGCCAGTGTTCATCAATTACCCTGCAGCCTGCTCTCTGCAGGTTTTGAATTGGGTTTTAGTGAGTAAACTAAGTAAAATGAAAAAAAAAAAGGAACCTTATTTAAGAAAAATAAGAGACCCAAGAGAAGCTATTACAAAAATAATGTCTATGTGTTCCCTGTCCTAAAGTATCAGCTGGGTGTTTGATAACCCGTGGATCGCTACTCTAAGGAGAGCTGGGAGTTGAACCAGGGATCTCGTATATTTAAAGCAGAGATTCCTCCACTGAGCTAAACTTTCTCGTTGGGTCAGTTAGCTAGAGCACTATCCAGTCACTTTCCCTAGGGCAGGTTTACTCTTTGCAGTTGGGTAGATTCCTGCTGATTAGGAGCCTGTCTGCCCGTCCCCTTTCTACTGTTATTGCTTTCTCTCCCAGGGCAGCAGGACACAATTGCCTGTGTGATCAGATCCCTCCTCACCTCTCTTGGTCAGGTTGAGTTCCCTTCTGAAATTTAAATGGGACCCTGGTATCCAAACTCACCGCAGAGAAATGACTCCTAACCCTATTCCAGACCTCTCCCTCCTCCCAGGGGACCCTAAATAAACCCTTGGAAGATTATTAAGTGCTTCCTACTGCTCACCTCCCTTAAGGGAGTTAGAAGTTTGATAGTTTTCAGCACCGGAGTAGTCAATTGCCTGACTCCACCCTTTCCCAGCCCAAATTTGTCTCTCCCAGGTTGGTTAGGTAAATCAAGGTGCCTCAGCAGATTCGCCTCTTCTCTCTTCCTGGAGCTACCTCTTGCCAGCTGGTAAGGTCCCTAAAGTTCAAAGGGGGTCTAGGTAACCAAACCCACAGAAAGGAAACCCTTCTCCACCCTTCACCAGAACCCTCTTACTCCCAGAGAACACTCCCTCTTGATCGGTGGCTGGTGGGAGTCGGGGTTCACAGTGGCTTTTTGCTTTGAGGGTGGGGCTTAGCCGCCTGCTGTTTCCAGCCACCGGGGCAAGAAACTCATGGTTTTCCCTTGGGCTTTTTATCTCTTTGTCCAGTTCCCTCCAGGTTGATACCCTGAAGCCTCCTGCTCTGTGAGTTCCCAAAACAGCTCATTCAGGCAGGATCTTGCCCCTTCTCAGCTGTTTTTTGCAAGAGAGCTGGTGAGTGCCCACTTAAATTGATGCCATTTTGCTCTATCTCCTCTAGCAGCCATTTTTGCAAACATGAAAAAGCTGATCCTCATGTTCATATTGAATTGTAAAGGGCCCTGAATCTTTGAGAATCAAAAGACTCTTGAGAGAGAACAAAGTTGGAGGACTCATACACTTCCTAATTTCAAAACTTACCAAAAAGCCACAGTAATCAAAGCAATGTGGTTCTGGAATAAGGGTATACATAGAGACCTGTGGAATCAAACTGAGAGTCTAAAAATGAACCCACACATCTATGGCTAACTGATTTTTGACAGTGCTGCCAAGTACCTTCAATGGGAAAAGTATAGTGTCTTCAACAAGTGGTATTAGGAAAACTGGATATTCACATGCAAAAGAATGAAATCGAACCCCTATCTCACACCATATACACAGATTAACTTGAAATGTATTAAGGATCTAAACTTAAGTGTTAAAACCATAAAACTCTTAGAAGAAAACATGGGTTAATACTTTAAGGATCTTAGATTGGGTAATGGATTCTTAGATGTAACATCAAAAACATGGGCAACAAAAGAAAAAATAAATTGGACTTTATTAAAATTTAAAACTTTTGTGCCTTAGAGGACATTATAAGAAAGTGAAAAACCAACCTACCAAGTGGGAGAAAATAGTTGCAAATCATATAACTTGATGAGGGTTTACTACCCAGAATATATAAAGACCTCCTACAACTTAACAGCAGAATAATGGACAAACGACTTGAATAGACAGTTCTCCAAAGAAGATATACACATGGCCAATAAGCATATGAAAAGATGCTCAACATTGTTAGTCATCAGGGAAATGGAAATCAAAACCACAATAGCTACCACTTTATACCCACTAGGATGGCTGTTATTTAAAAAGTGGAAAATTGCCAGTGTTGGCGAGGATGTGGAGAAATTGGAACCTTTGAACAATGTTTGTGGAAATGTAAAATTTTGCAGCCGCAGTGGAAAACAGTTTGGTGGTTCCTCAGAAGGTTATGTATAGACTTACCATATGACCCAGCAATCTCACTTCTAGTTAATAAGGATTGAAAATAAGAACTGGAACAGATGCTTGTACACCATTGTTCCTGGCATCATTATTCACCATAGCCGAAAGATGGAAACAACCCAAGTGTCCATCAGCAGATGACTGGATAAAAAATAAATAAATAAAAAATGTGGTATATACATATAGTGGAATATTATTTAGCCCAAAAAGGTATGAAGTTCTGATACATGCTACTACATAGATGAGCCTTAAAAATATGTTAAGTAAAAATAAGCCAGGAGTGGGACGGATGTGGCTCAAATGGTTGGGCGTCCGTCTCCCATATGGAGGGACCCGGGTTTGATTCCTGGGACCTCCCGGTAAAAAAAAAAAAAAAAAAAATAAGCCAGGGGAATGGATGTGGCTCAAGTGGTTGAGCACCTGCTTCCCACATGGGAGGTCCTGGGTTTGGTCCCTGGTGCCTCCTAAAAACAAAACAAAAACAAACAACAAGCAAATGAAAAAACCAACTCAGGGGAGCCAATGTGGCTCATTGGTTGAGCGCTAGCTTCCACATGAGGCCCGGGGTTCAATGGTTCAATCCCGAGTCCTGGTACCTAAAAAAAAAAAAAAAAGCCAGACATGAAAAAACAAATATTGTATGATTCCACTTACATGAGAGAGAGAAAGTAGATTAGTGTTACCTGGGGTGGGAGGTAAGGGGTGGGGAGTGGGGATTTTTTTTTGCTTTTAGTAGCAAAAAAGTTTCTCTTTCAGATGATGAAAAAAATCTTGGTAATGGATGGTGCTGATAATACAACATTGTGAATGTAATTAATACCACGGAAATGTACAGTTAAAAATGGTTAAAATGGGAAATTTTGTATTTTATATATATGTTACCATAATTAAAAAAACAGATTGATGCTAGAGAACTTAGTATAACTTGAGAAAATGGTTGTTTGAAAGAATAAAGTAGAGGGAAGCGGCTGTGGCTCAAGCAGTTGAGCTCCTGTTTACCATATGGAGGACCCGGGTTCGATCTCTGGGACTCCTGGTAAAAAAAAAGAAAAAAAAAAGGGGGTAAAAAAGGCATCCCAGACCTGCGTGGTTCAGTGAAGCACCAAAAAAGATGATGATGCAACCAGATAGAGGGGAAAAAAAGAATAAAGTAGAATAGAAGTTGTGTGTGCAGCATGATCTCAATTATGTAAATAAATTCTTTTAAAGCAAAAGAAAGGGAGAAAAGAGATTCGGTTGTCTAAGTATTGGTCTGAATTAGTGCAATTTTATGTTTTCTATTTCTTTTTTATTTATCAAGAGCTGCTACCTGAATGGGAAATAAGAGGAAAAAGAGATGTTAGTAGTTTAAACAAACAATACTTTAACTTCCATATTTTACCATCTCATCAGAAACTGAAAGTTAGATTTGCCACAGAATTTGTGCTGTTGTTTGTGTGTGTGTGCGCATGCTACTGAGTTTTACTCCATTTGTAATTGACCAAAATTTTAAAGAAAGCAACACATGTACAAATACCATAAATAAAATATTATTTCCTATAATTAATGCGCTTTTTAACTTCTTACCTTAGCTTTTTAAACTTAGATATTAATGGGAAATAAATCATAACAGTATTTTTCAGGTCCAGAATCTAGGAGCAAAATTTTGTATTTTGTAGTGCCATTCTTTTGGATATTTAAAAAATATTAATTTTATGGTATGTCCTACATAGTTAACAGTAGGTCACTACTTACTTCTAGCAAATGAAGAACAATGTTAATCCAATTGTTATATATTATATTTATTGAAACTATTTTGATTAGCCTTTTTATATCACATATACTCCATGTGCAAGTGCCTGTGTGAAGATATTTTTTTACATGGGCACTTTGGAGAAACCTAATTTTTTTTTCCTTTTTTTTTTGGTACCAGGGGTTGAATATTGAACCTGGTACCTTGTATATGGGAAGCTGGTGCTCAACCACTGAGCCACATCGGCTCCCCTGAGTTGGTTTTTTTGTTTGTTTGCTTAGTTTTTTTTCTTTTTGTTTTTAGGAGGCACCAGTGACCAAACCTGGGACCTCCCATATGGGAAGCAGGTGTTCAACGGCTTGAGCCAGAAACCTAATTTCATTCTCTATTTTTCATGGATTTTGTTTGAGCAATCCTTTTTGGAGACAAGTTATGATCTTTGGGAAATATGTTAACATTTGCTGGCTTTAAATAGTACTTAGTAAATAGGCATTAGTGCATCAATTATAACTGTTATGACTGAAAAAATTAATACCCTTTATAAATACCTTAGTTTCTGGGAATAATTTACTCACATAACCATTTAGTTCATAACACTATACCATTATGTGGCTTTGAAAGTCACTTAGATTTGTTAAACTACTAGCAGCAAACATATAGTTTTATCTTTAGTTTTTAAAAACTGGCCGGATAATATCCACCATTCTAGTTCATTCTGATCTTCAGCATTTGCCATATGTATTTTATTTTTTTTATTTTTTTATTTTTTATTTTTTTTAATTTTTATTTATTTATTCATTTATCCCCCCCTAGCTGCTTGTGCTCACTGGGTCAGCTAACCACGCCGTGCGGGCGGGCTTGCCTTTACCAGGAGGCCCCGGG